>JAXQQM020069436.1:0-109599 GCA_034641835.2 Pinus albicaulis | reverse complement strand
TCTCTCCACCTTTCTCTCTCTATTTATTTCTTCTTACCTCTCTCTTCTCTCTCTCTCTCTCTCTCAATCCACTCTCTCTTCCCCCATCCCTTTCTTTCTCTCTCTTTCCACCCCTCTCTCTCTCCAACTACATTACTATATCCCTCCCTCTCTCCTTCTCACTTCTTCTCTCCCCCCTTCTTTCCATACATCTTACTTTGTCTCTTTATCTCACCCCTAAACATACACACTCTCTCCCCATCTCTCCCTTATCACTCTCTCTCTCTATTTTTTCTCAGTTATGTAAACTAATGAACATAAATATTCGTAAATACAAAGCAGATTATGGAGTAAATATGAAAAGAAGTTTTATTTACTTACCATACCTCTAGTTTATTTATATTTATATTTATTTACCATACCCCTTTTCTTTACTATGGTATTTGGCCTATAGGCTTGTTATATAATTAGATTTTTATTTATAATCCTATTTGATATATTGTTATTTATTTACCTTACCTCTTTATGCCTCTTTTATATTTATTTATTTACCATACCTTTTTATATCTATTTTATATTTATTTATTTATTTATCATACTTGTTTATACCTCTTTTATATTTATTTATTTACCCATGGTATTTGGCCCATGGTATCAATATTAATTTGTCCCATGGTATTCGTCCCATAGGCTTCATCTAAATAAAACCTCTTTTTAAAGTTTTTTTAAATATAAAAGGTTTATGGAATAAATATAAAAAGAATTTTTATTTATTTACCATACATCTAGTTTATATATATTTTTATTTATTTACCATAGCTCTGGAGTAAGTATAAATTCATTTTACAAATATTTAATTAAAAGAAATATTAAAAGATTTTGGATTTTGATTGTTTGTGTTGAATTAACTCTTTTCTTTTGATTTAGGAAATGGTATTGACTTTAGTAAAGAGTAAAGATGTTTAATTTGGAAATTCAATGTGGTAATTTTTTTTGTTAAAGGTAAATTTATGATCCATTCAAATTCACGTATATAATTTACTATCCATTCAAATTATATAAATAATACATAATTGTATTAGAAATTGATATATGTTCTAGCACAATGCCATTTTTATTTTTTATTTTTTATTTTAATTTAAAACTTAAGCCGACATTTTGTATGAGGACGTGACCCACCTGACATCTGGGTCATATTGGGCTATAGATGTGCCTCTCGGCACATACTTATTTTAAAACATCGGTCATATTGGAGACTTTGTAGATGTGCCTCTATTTTGCTGTTTTAAATAAATGGAATGTTCTTTTCCTTTTAACCTCAAGGTCAAGATAAAGTTAGTGGTTCTTAAAATTACTTTATTTAAAATATTGCAATTAAAAAAAGAATGATGGGAGAAGACTAGTTGGTGATAGGGTGGGGGCTAAAACAATGAAAAGGATTGGGATTTGATTAATTTTTGTTTTTGTGTGGTCAATGTTTCAATGTAAGTTTATGGCAGTACTACGCACATTTTTGTTTTTTGGGTTAGAATTTAGTTTTCTCGCTTTTATATGGACAAGTTTATATATTTTTTAAGAGTATAGAGTACATCACTATAGAGTGATAATTATGTTGAGTATTTGTTTGTTTTTTTGTTATGTTTTTTGTAAAGAGGTGTATGTGCATGTTATCTTGTGTTTTCGTTACTAGTTTATTGTATTAGTAATTTTTTATTTTGAAGATTACATGAGTGACATAAGAATGTATTGTAAATTTTGGTCATATGTGTTGTTTGGATTGTATGTATGTATGGTTGTAATATTATGTTTTTTGGTTACATTTTCAACTTTGTTTCTAAGTTGAGAGATTTAGGGTTCTTGTTCATTGTTTGATTTTCATGTTGGTGCTTTTTAGTTATTGGCCTTATGAGTGGTTCTTATTCTTTCGTTGTTGTGGAAATTTTTCTTTCCAACTTTTTACCAATGGAATTGAGCTTTCACCCTACATGTTTTCTTTCATGCTTTATATTTTAAGTCCATGGCTGGATTGTTGATCCAAAAGGAATTAAAAAATTGGAATGACAATACAACTTAGTGTGTTTTATTGAATTTCATATTACTTGGCAGTTAGAAAGGAAAATTAAAATGTTTAACAATTAGATTGCAACCTTTAAAGGGAATGAGAAACCACAACCTTTAGATGGAATGAAATCACACTCATGGATACAAGTGGAGTTGAATCACACTTGTGGAGACAAAGACAATTGAATTCATGAAGATAAACGTTAAGTGTTCTTGTGAAGGTGAAGGGCCTATGTGCTTATGGAGAGAAAGGCGATTTGTCTCATGGAAATGTAAGGGTGATCACACTCACAAAGATGAAGGTGGATGCATTCATAGACGCAAAGAGTGATCACTCTTGTGGGCTTGAATGATGTCACTTAGAGATGAGATTAGTTTCACTTGTAAAGAGGAAGGTGAAAAACCACCATTTTGGGTAAATGAGATGTTTGGGAATGTAAATGAGAAAATGGTTTGGCATTTGAAGAGTCTCAAAGGGAATCTAGAAATAAATAACTCAACCTATAAATTCATCTTCATTAGAAAGAAAAAGGGTATTTCCCATTGCTTGTTTCTTAGTATGGTTGATTTAATGAGAGAGCATAACACATTCAAAATAGAGTTTCCTTCAAGAAGCTTGGATATGTTTTGAATGATTTCTTTGAGATAGTCTAGTGAAGAAACACAAATCCCAAAGGAAATTGAAGCTAGATCAAACTATGATAGATCTTTTAGATAGTGTATTAAAGAAATACAAAGCCCAAAGGGAATTGAAGCTAGATCAAACTATGATAGTCATTCTTATTCTCACTAAATATAGAGCCATGAGATAAAGAATGGAAATGTTTTGGAAATAGGACTTTTTGCATGAGAGCAATTGTAACCTATATTTTGTTTCCTTAAAAGAATCATTAAAGCACAATAAAAACTATTCCATTGTTAGAGATCTCCCAAAGTGGGTTTGATCTCTAATATAAATTTATGTATCAATTTTTTTGGTCAATTGTGCATTTTAAATTTATGATATTAGATTTTCATCATTAGATAGCAAAAACACAACTACCAATTTTGATTAAGCAATAATAAATTTTATTTAAATATCTATTGTAACAAGTTCTTTAGTGGACTATCTACTACAAGTTATGAATGATATTAGTATTGAACATATTTCTTCATGGGAAAAAGAGATAATCTTGATTTAGATGATTACAACACTAATGAAATTGGAAGAAGTTGAGATTGGAAGAAAAAAACAATTTCAAGATCTAGTAAAAGAAAAGAATTAAGAATACAAAAAATGAGCATAGACTATTAAATATATGCTAAAGTCAACCTAATCCTAACCTAAAAACATTTATCTAATTTAAAACTATTTCAAATTTTATTATAAATAAATAATTTGAATTTTATTAATGAAAATTACTAAAAAACAAAATTTAAAAAAAGTAGAAAAACAAAACAATTTATTATGAAAATGGAAATTTAACATCACAACTATTTATTACATATTTATATTAACATTTTTAAAAATTTCTTATTTAAAATAAAAAAACATTACACATGATGTAAAAATTGATAACATAACACATAACTTTGATGGAAGGGAACCATGATAACATAACACATAACTTTGATGGAAGGGAACCATGAAATTTTTAATCATTCGGTTATATTGTAGAACAACAGTCAATAACACGAACAAACAGTCCATAGCACGTTTTTTGAGTATCAGGTTGGAAACTCTTTCTGAGCTGAAATTATATTTCGACCAATGTCAAATTGTTAGGGTTAAAGTTTGGGTTTGGTAAGTTTGGGTTTGATAATGATTAGTTTAGGTTTGAGTTTAATTTTTTTTTAATGAGAATAGTTATTAGGTTTCTTTTTATATATATATATATATATATATATATATATATATATATATAATGAATTATATAATAAAATAGTAAAAAATCAACATCAATAAACATAAAATTATTATTAAAGATATGAAAATTGCAAAAATAAATTACAAATTTGAATTGTAACAAAAATAAATAAATTTTGATTTATATTTTAATTTAAAATTCACAATAATTTTAGCCTTAAAGTTCAAACCTTGTGACATAGATTTCAATCGTTAAATATTCTTAAACATCAACCTAAACACAATAATTAAAAGCCACGACTACGATCTGTTGTTATCAAATCGCAACATAAACAGAGCACGACTACGGTCTGTTGTTATCAAATCGCATGATTGATGTGGAAAAAATGGACGACCACTTCTTGAAAAGTACAAATTAAAAGAAAATTTAAAAATTAAATTCGAGAAACCTTGATGTATACCGAAACCAAATTAAATCCGAGAGACTTGATGTATACCGAACCAAATTTTAGTGTATTAATAGCTGAATCGGACCGAACCGGCAAATCTATTTGGCCAAATTTAGTAACTATGGTTCAAAGCTCCATAAAGAAAAAAAATTAAGGCTTAGCCGTCACCATGAAAGTGAAACAATGAAACAAAAAAACTCCAGAACTCTTTCACTATAGGGATAAAACATAAATATGTTTTACGTTTTCTGTGTGACTGCATACAAAATTTGACTCATTGATCATGTTTGAAATTTCTAGCACACTCATGTCAAATTTGTCACATATATTTTTTCCCTACTCTGCTTCTGTTTCTGGGGTTGTTGAATTGACAGCCTAAAACGATTTAGGCACTCCACATATATGTGGCCATCAGAAGTTTGCCTTCATATGGATGTCTACCCGTACAGGAGCTGCCTGTGCATAAAGTTGGATGGATCTTTTCCTGGCTTACCCTCAAATTTAGGGATATAAGAGGGTAGCTTTGTCAACATGGCTGGCCCGCTCATGTGTGAACACACAACTACGCAGAATACACCTATGCAAAATCCGTTATTGCATTTAAAATGGATTTTAATAATAAAAATCTTGTTCCATTTAAAACATATTCTCATCTAGTTCAAGAAAAAAAATGTTCATATAAGGAAAAAATTATAGCTTTAAAAGAACACATATATACATATATACATTGTTCATTTACTTTTCTTTATTCTTTGACTCTTCCTCTTCCAAATATTGTAGGAAGAAATTAAAGACTAGTTAGAGACGAAGAGGATAGATTGACACAAAAATAAAAGACCTATTAGAAGTCCTTTGTAGGAAGAAATAGAAGGCGTGTTAAAAGACATGTTTGAAGTGGAGGATTAGCACAAGAGAGGAGAAGGAAAAATTGCAAAATTATGCAAGGAGAACGGAGAAGTAGAAGACCTATTAAAAGTGGAGGACTAAAACAAGGTGTTGATTTGTATCTATCTTTGGTTGTCTCCTCCATGAGCATGGGTGTCTTTAGGTAAGGAAAATCACATCCCATTTCTGCTTACAATTAATTCGATACTAGACGTAAAGGTGACAACCACTTATCCAATTGATTGAAATCAAGCATTCTCACTAGTTTGAGACCCAAAACCTTATACATATTGAGTTCAACCTAGCGTTGAAGCAGTGGAAAAGGCGTTATATTGGAAAGTAGGAAAAGGGATTGAAGCAGTGGCATAGGTAATCAAGGAGGTTGTAAGAGGTGTCTCACACCACTTACACCTAAACTTATTCTGTTAATTTTATATAATCTTTCCAAAATTTCGAAAATAAATCTATGGATATGTTTTAGACTTTGGATTTGTCATAATTTCAAACTGATGTCGACCTAAAATTGGTTTTTCCAATTATGTTGATATTTAAACCCACAATTCCAAACTTATTCTAAAAAAGGCACTTCCTTAAACCCCAAATTAGGGAGATAAATCCCTTTTTAAAGCTACTTTTAAAATTAAGTGGGAGGAACTCCAAGGGTAAACAAAAACAATCAAATTCAATGAATGAATGAATGAATGAACTATGTTTTAACATCCACAAGACTAAAAATAGTATATGGGACTGTCAGCCTTCTTGTTTTTTTTTCCTTTTCAAATTCAATAATTTTCTTACTCAAATTGACGATGAGCTAAACCAACCTTCTCACAACCCCCTCATTGATCCTACAAGCTGGTTTATGATGGCCCATGGTGCACATCGATGCACATACATATTTCCTCGCTTGTGATGTATGCCAAAGGACAGGAAAATCGTTGCGCATAGATGAGATTTCATTGCACCCACAGATGGCGATGCAATCCCATAGATTTTGTTAGACCTATCGACCCTCCAGGAATGAAGACAAGTGTATGTCACATAATCACTGCGACACATTATGTGACCAAATGGGATGAAGCTAAGCCAGTGAAGGATTGTAGAGTAGAAACAACTGCACACTTAATCTTTGAGAACATCTTGACTCGATTTGGGTGCCCTAATATTTTGATGACTTATAAAGGTATTGACTTTGTGAATGAAACTATTGAAATTCTCATAGAAGAATTCTGAATTCATCATCAGAAGAGTACTCCATATCACCCACAGGAAAATGGTGTGGTGGAAGCTTTCAAAAAGATATTGGAGACTGTGCTCACTAAGGTTTGCAATGATAACCGGAATGATTGGGATGTGCACATACTTATAGTTCTTTGGGCATATAGAACGACGTGAAAACAGTTGACATGAAAGAAATCGTTTAGGATGGTGTATGGGTAGGTAGTTGTTATGCCAATGGAGTACATTGTTCCAAGTCTACGCATTGCACTGTTCACTAATATGGCAGAATAGGATACTATGGGAAAATGATTGTCGCAGTTGGTCGCGTTCAAAGAGGATCAATTCATTGCAGGTTTCCATTAGCAAGTACATAAGGCATGCAAAAAGGCTTGGCATGGAAGCCATATTAGACAGAAGGTCTTTAAGGGAGAGGATTTAGTATTATTGTCTGACAACAAGTTTGTGCACCAGCCAAGGATGTTCAATATGCATTGACTCGACCCATATGTTGTTAAGGAATTCAAAGACGGAGGTCTGGTGCGCTTGGCCACATTAAGAAGAGAAAAACTTCCTGGGTATGTCAATGGAAGTCGATTGAAGCCTTACAGGAATGACCCTCTCCCTGTGTGCACCAAATCACTATATGGCCAGAAATATGGATCTGCATAGCAAGGATGATATATTCTTAGTTAGGTTCGACACGCACATGGTAGTTGCACACGAAGGTTGACTAGGTCACAGAGGTGCAAGAATATAGTCATTGGAATAGTAAATCTGGACAAGACAATACTCTTACCGTTGGGAGGAGCATCTAAGTTGCATTAAATGAGGATATTATGCTATATTTGGAGTCATTTTAGCATTTATGGAGTTACATTAATTCACAAGAGACTGTTTAAGGTGTGCCTATGCTATAAATATGACCGAAGCAGTCTCATTAGTTCCCTTTTCTTTATGTTCTATTGTTGCAAGTTAAGCTCTTTGATTTCTAAAGTTTGTCTGAATCCTATGTCTAGCATTAATCTACTCTTTGAGGAGGAGCTACGTCGTCAAGGTTTAAGTCACCTAATACTGCCAAGAATGACTGCCATCAAGCTTGGTGAAGAACCGCTACACAGGCTGCTGAGATCCCTGTGCGAGTACAAACCAAGAAGGGAAATTCCTTGGGGTCCCAGAAGTCACGTCATGAGAAGACTCCTAAGTCGCGCTCCACTACTGGAGAGCACCAGAAGAAACCAATGGTGGAGTTTCGAGAGGCCATAATGGAGGAAGATGTGGTGGATATTGTTGATTCTATCTCGTAGTTTCCTACTTATGTTGTGCCACACATATTTTTGGTGAAGGTCCCTTAGGATCTTGATAAAGTGCGTTCATATATTAATATGTCATTTCTTGCGGAGAACATTCATATTGAGGGAAATATGTTTCCCAAATTTTTTCTACTCAAAATGGAGGATTGGGACCTTACATATCAAGAATAATTTCCCGAGCTCGTGCCCGATATGTATTTAGATAAAATCATCTATGATGATGGCATAGTCAAAGTTGAGCCAATGCCCTCAGTGTTGGACCTGCAAAAATTAGGCTTGTTGAACCTACTACAGATTCCACACTTCGGGTGCAACCCAATCAATGATATTTGTGCTCGATAGATGCTCGCACTCATCTATGATGACTTCTTGTGGCTTGGGAGTGCATTAGATAGATGCCGCGTTGATCACGGATCACCCACTTAGACCTAACCTATGAGGACATTGGTCTTCTTGTGGCTTGGGGATGTAACACCCCCAATTCATGTGATTGCATTTTAAAGTTAGATACTTGAACTTTACATCCTAAGGGGAGTGGACCCCAAAGGATAATTATTTTGTGAATGTAATTAAACATTTAATTGAGGAAATGAATAAATTATGGTGGTGCAAATTGACCAAAAATGAGATGATGAGATCACTTGCTAAATCTATGAGGATGTATGAGGCAATATTTCCCCACAATCTTTCAAAAAATCCTTGGAAGATAGTAAGTTTTAAATTTAGATTTTTGAGGAAAAATCTGAATTTCCCCAATGATTAGGAAAGTAGTTGGGAAGAGGTAAAAAGTTGGAAAAGCTGAGGAAAAGCATAAAACAGCTTTAAAGAATCCCTAAATGGGAAGCCTAGGCAAACAGGAGGGAAAGCATCCCGAGATTCTGGACGCAGAATTAGAAACATGCTTTGGGGAACAATAGCTTAAATAAGCTGCTCTTGTACAGATTAGAGCTTAATCTGCTGCAGGAGGTGATCTTAGCTCTGGGGTGAGTTCTGGGAGACAAAAGGACTCTAAGGTTGGGAGGTTGGTCTACTGCACTAGTGGTATGTCTCTGAGAAAAAAAAATTGTCTTCTTGTTTATTATATGAATTGTCACATATAAAAAACACAAATTCTTCTAAAATATTATATCTATTGAAGTTCATACTTAATGGAATGCAATCATCAAATAACATGGTCATCCCCGTATAGTTGTAGAGGCATGCAACTCGTAAAGTGAATTTGAGTAATGTTTAAACCTGTGGTTGGGTTAAATCTGAGGAAACCTTGTTCTTTCAGGAAACATTGTGAATTTGTTTTTAATCTGCTTCTGTTTCCTAGCATAATTTTTATAACAACTAATATAGAGAGAAATGAAATTCACTATAGTATACCAGAACCATAGCAGGATATGAATTAAAACTTATACTATTTAGGAAAGAACAGAGGGAGAGATTCAATAAAGTGATTTCAGGTTCCGCCAAGAAATTCTGTTATAATTCCAGAAAATTAAATGGTTTAAATCAACCAGGTTGTGCATTAGTCACTTGGTCTAGGGGAGGAAAGGAGTACCTATTTATAAACAAAATGTACTAGAAACTATGGTCTCCTGAAAACTACTCTAATATCATATCACTAAAATTGATTTCATATAAGGTATAAATTATGAGTAAGCAGTTGAGAACTACAGTAGCACAGAGTTAAATTATTGCAACAATATGTACAATAAATTTATAAAAACACTATTTCCATTAATCAAGAGGAAAAAGGGAATGGGTTCTAATCCCATAACCAGCCTTCAAAAACATTTATTACCAGGTACACAGGTAGACAAGAGCTGAGTAACTAGATATAATAAAACGAGAAGAAACTGAAGAATAGAAAGTTATGCAGACAATTCTGGAAAACAGGAGAATATAATTTCTAGACTTCCATAAATATTAACCTATGTTTAGGAGAAAAAAAAAATGGACTCATAAATTCCAGCATGCCATTCATCTGCCTAGACAAGTTCAATATAACCATGAACAGAGAAACTGTCATTATGACACAATAAGATTAATAGATAACAGAAAAAGAGATAGAAACTATATAAAATCTTCCTGAAAATTCTGATGGAATCGAACCATAATAGTGTTACCAACATCCTTTTTCTGTGCTAACGAGCACACTAAGCAAAGTCAAAATTCATGGTGTATACATATAGAAAAAAAAATTACACACGATTTATACAGTCCCGGTAAAATTATACTGTGGCATAGTATATTGAAATTCAACCTAACAGCATAGGGAATATATATACATCCCATAAGGTCAAAATACATAAGGAGCCTATCAGGCTGGGGTGTAAAACTTGCAACCCCTATTTCAACAGAACCAATCTAAACAAGTGCCCTTCTGCGCAACAGCATAGGAGGTCGATATTATATTTCGACGCCCATGAAAACGACGCAACAGGAGAGGAGCAATAAATCCCATAAGAATACCGACCTGGACGGCCAAGAGGTCCACATTAGCAACCCTAACGATTGAAAATATTACGTGCTGCGTTTACAAGCATGCCATAACCATTCGTTTACCTGTAACGAAAAATGCAAACAAAACAAAAGGGAATTAGTCAACTTGTAATAGCGTAGAGAAACAAGTGAAGGACGAAAATAATCATGAGGTTAAAACAATACCTGTGGAACGTAAGGTCCAGATACGTAGAGCCCTGAAATCAAATTTCAATACAGAGAGGGATTAATATGCAACATCTTCGAAGGGAATAGGGAGGAAGTTACAAATTAAAGCAGAGACGAGACGCACCAGAACCTACCTCATAAAAATCCACGAAATGGTAGACGTCTGCATGAAAGGATGCGAAGCCCACTACACCAGAGGCATAAGACGAATTAGTATCATCCTATGAACCCGCAAGAGTAGGGTTGACGATAACCCTGAAAGTGGAACTCAATCACAATTGGTGCTGAGAGTATGACTCGCATAGCCTGAAACAAGAGGCATTTCCCTTACTAAAGATTGAATGCATACTCAAAACCAGCGTATCACCAGAGTTGAACAACGTCCTGAAATCATTTAAGCATACAATAAAGTTAAATTGAACGCTGAGGTAATTACCTGAGATCTTGTGGATAAAACTGAAGCGCCATGGTATTCTCTGCAACAGAGAATCACAAAACCTCGGCTGAATGTATAATTCTGCAGACACAGAGGTGCACAACGAATTGAAGAATGCAGAAACCCGACTCAGCTCTACCCTAAAGACTTATATAATTCTTCGATAACCGCCTTAACCCTAACCAGAAACGATCACCATCGTCCACTTGGCAGAATCGTGGAAGCCAAGCCACGGATCGAGAGTAGCAGTGGTGATTTAATACCATCGTATCGCATTTATGGAGTATAAATCCAAATTTAAGTCGATATGTCCTGTAACTATATTGGCATGGTTGCTGTACATCCCGTGAGTCGAGCTAGCACATCGACGTGGATTCACCAGACAAGCGAGCGAAGGGGTATGGTGAACTACACAAACTATCCAACACTCAGTTATTCATTATGACGCCTGACATGGATGCAAGTGATCACGCGGCGATGCACAAAGCAACTAAAATCCATTTTGACCATACGCTTTACGTGTATATTGATTTCAATTCAAAGTACAATATCTGAAGTCGATTTGGAAATCTTATGTAACGTGATGTGTGTCATGTCAACCAGCGTATATGGGTGTTAATGCCATGCATGGAAAAAAATCAATTCCCAATACTATGTCGAATCATATAAACACAAAAACAAAATCATTTCCCTCAAGTCAATACCAAGACACATGGCGGAGGAATCGTAACTATGGTGTGGAAAGGTCGAACCTGCATTTGATCAAAGGATCATTTAAATCATGTTTTATTGTACGTGCCATAGGGTTTACTATTATATTCAATAATTTGACAAATGAAATAGGTGACCCTTAAGAAAAAGGTGAATTCACAAGGGTATGCGAGACTGTGTAAAGGTCAAAGACATGAAAAATATGTTCACCCTTGAAATGAAAATAACATAAGGTAAGAAGTAGGAGTAGAGGATTTAATTGCGACAACATATGATGATGAAAAGCATTGTGATAAAAAGGTGAAATGTCATAATAAACCTATACTTAACAGTCTGAGTTCATGAAGAAAATGTTTTTTTGGGTGTGAAAGTTAGAGGTGTGACAAATGGTATCAGAGCCCAAGTTATAAAACTGGGCTGGTGACTTTGTGCTCACGATTGTTGTGTACTCACTGTGTAATTTTATTGCTGTAGCAAAAGTTTTGTTTTGTTGGTTTTTCTGTTCACTCACCTGTGCTATGTAGTGTACAGTGGGGGTGATAGAATGGAAGAAGGTGGCGAAATTTATGTGGATCTGCATGGTGAACCAGATCCCAATGCGGCCATGATGGCTATGTTGCGAAATTTGCAACAAGAATTGGCTGAGATAAAAAGCCAGAATGACAGATTGTCATTAGCCAGTGAGGAGCAGGAAAAGCTCATCAGGGAATTAACCTCACGGAACAGCCAAGAAGGCGAAGGTTCTGGGAAGAGGAAGACTGATGAATCTGATGAGGAGGATGCTATTCGACATCAGAATAATCATAAAAAGGAATTACAAGGGGAATTCCGAAAAATAAAACCTCCTTCCTATGATGGGGAAAAGGAGGAGGATGCTGAAGCCTGGTTGCTGAATATGATTAAGTATTTCCAGGTTTATGAATATGAAAGCAATCTGAAGGCCAGATTAGCTGTCTACCAGCTACAAGGTAAGGCTACCTTGTGGTGGGAGGAGACAAAGATGGTGCATGCCATAGATGAAAAGACAGTTACTTGGGAAGATTTACAGGCTAAATTCAAGAATCGCTACTTGAATGAGCGGTACTATGATGACAAAGCAAAAGAATTTCATGAGCTTATATTGGGACAGCTCACTATCGATGAGTTTGTTACTCAATTTACCAATCTATTAAGATATGTACCTTACATAAGGGAAGAAAAGGCAAAGGTACAGAGGTTTCTGAATTGTTTGCCTATGGTATACAAAGAGAAAATTGAGTTTGACAACCCAAAAACAATGGACGAAGCTGTTAGAAAAGCTAGATTGTGTTACCAACAGTTCAAAGGAAAAACTGATCAAGGAAAAAGTTGGGTAAGTAAGAATGAATTCAAAGGGAGAAAACCGAAACCAGCCTATTTGAAGAATTTTGGCAGAGATCATCAGCGGAAAAGATTTGGAAAACCCAAAGAAAGTCAAACTGCACAGTCTCAAGTGGCATCGAAACCAATAGAGGGAGACAGTAAAAAGGAGGGAACAGTCAGAATGAAGGAGACCTTGAAATGTTGGGGCTGTGGAGAACCCCATCTTTTGAGGGACTGCCCCCATAGAAATTTTCATATGCTCATGAGGGATCGGGAAGCGACAACAGTAAATGATATAGCCAGAAACATACCAACTATCAGTGCAGCCCTGGAAAATCAGTAAGCAGAGCATCAAGCAACCATGGTGGAAATGGAGGGTAAGATTTCCCTACCTGTTTCTATTCTGATTGATCCAGGTGCTTCTTTGAGTTACATTAGTCCCAAGATTGTAGAAAAATGCAACTTAAAAACTGAAAAATTTCAACAGTCATGGTTGGTACAGCTGGCCACTGGAACAAAAAGAAAGGTAACACATAAACTTCCCAGAATAGAAATCCAATTAAATGAGTTTTGAACAGAAGTGAATTTGAACATTTTACCCTTAGGGTCATATGATCTATTGATAGGAATGGACTGGCTAGAAAAGAAGAAAGCTTTGATGAATTGCTGGGATAAGACTTTGCACTGTGTAGATGAGGAAGGGAAACCTTTCATTCTAAAAGGGAAACAAAAACCTATTTCTGTCAGACAAATTTCAGCATTGCAATTAAAAAGAACAACTAGAAAAGGATATCAGGTTTATGCAGTGCATGTGGAAGAAACATAACAGAAAACTGAAGAAGAATTACTAGATGTTGTACCAGTAATAAGAGAATTCAAGGAAGTTTTTCCAAAGGAAATCCCTCATCTTCCCCCCAAAAGAGAGATTGATTTCTCAATCGATCTGGTGCCAGGAGCAACACCTGTGTCACGAGCACCTTATCGAATGAGTCCTCCTGAACTTATGGAATTGAAAATGCAATTGCAAGAACTGCTAGATAAAGGGTATATCAGACCAAGTGTGTCTCCTTAGGGAGCACCAGTGCTGTTCGTGAAAAAGAAAGATGGAACTTTCAGGATGTGCATTGATTATAGGCAACTGAATAAGTTGACCATTAAAAATAGATATCCTTTGCCTAGAATTGATGATCTTTTTGATCAGGTGAGAGGAGCTTCAGTATTCTCAAAAATTGACTTAATAATTGGTTACCACCAGCTCAGAATTAAAGAGGAAGACATCAGCAAAACGACCTTTCAAACCAGGTATGGCCACTACGAATTTGTAGTCATACCTTTTGGTTTGACAAACGCCCCTGCCACATTCATGTGCCTAATGAACAGTGTGTTAAACAAGTATTTGGATAAATTTGTCCTTGTGTTCATAGATGATATTTTAGTTTACTCAAACAGTGAAGAGGAACACAAAGAACACCTGAGGATAGTATTGCAAACTCTAAAGGAAAATCAGCTATATGCTAAATTTAGCAAATGTGAGTTCTATAAGGACAAGATCCAATACTTGGGTCATATTATTTCGGAACAAGGCCTTGCTGTTGACCCGAAGAAGATAAAGGCTATAAAAGAATGGCCCGTGCCTGCTGATGTTTCAGCAGTTAGATCATTCATGGGGATTGCCGGCTATTATCGCAAATTTGTGGAGAGATTTTCTGCCATAGCCCATCCCATCATTTCCTTACAGAGGAAAGGTGTCAAGTTTGAATGGACTGAAAAATGCCAAAACAGTTTCGACAAATTAAAACTGAAACTTACTAAAACCCCTATACTGAAGATTGCAGATCCTGATAAGGAATTTGTGGTATGTACGGATGCATGTAGAGAAGGATTGGGAGGAGTTCTTTTGCAGGAAAACTCAGTGATTGCCTATGAATCTAGGAAACTGAAGATACATGAACAGAATTATAGTGCTTATGATTTAGAGTTAGCCGCTGTTATTCATGCTTTGAAAATGTGGCGGCACTATCTTCTTGGGAAAAAATTTACATTGATGACTGATAATATTAGTCTCAAATATTTCTTTTCTCAAACTGAATTGAATGCCAGACAAGCCAGATGGCTATCCTTTTTAAGTGAGTTTGACATGGACATAAAACATATTAGAGGGAAGGAGAATAAGGTTGCTGATGCATTGAGCAGAAATGCTTGTCAGCATATCAATAATATTGGAAGTAGTGCTCAGATTGATGTAGAAGAATTGGTGCATAAAGCAACCAACCAAGACCCAAATTATGAAACACTTTTGGTGAAATTACAGAAACAGGAGAAAGCTGACTTCACCCAAAACCAAAAAGGGATGATTTGTTATAAGAACAGATTGTATACCCCCAATGTAGAGACTCTAAAAAGAGAAATTCTGGATGAGTACCACAAACAACCCTATGCAGGCCATCCAGGGTATCAGAAAATGTTAATAGCCCTGAAAAAGAAGTTGTTCTGGCCAGGAATGAAGAGAGATGTAGCAGAATATTTAAGCAGATGCATGGAATGTCAGTTAGTTAAGGTGGAACATCAGCATCCTGCCGGCCTTCTGAATCCTTTGCCCATTGCAGAATGGAAGTGGGACACCGTTTCGATGGACTTCATTACAGGATTACCCAAAACCAAATACCAGCATGACTCGATAATGGTGGTAGTAGACACTTTAACCAAAGCTGCTCACTTTATACCAGTGAAATCCACCTTTGGAACAGCTCAAGTGGCGAATGTGTTCCTAAAGGAGATAGTAAGACTCCATGGAGTTCCTAAGGTGATTGTGTCTGATAGGGATGCTAAGTTTACAGCAGCCTTTTGGAGGGGATTATTTGCAGGAATGGGTACTAAATTGAATTTTAGCACTGCCTACCACCCTCAGACTGATGGTCAAACAGAAAGAACTAATAAAATTTTGGAGGACATGTTGAGAATGTATGTGATGGATAGACCCTCAAAGTGGGAAGATTTCTTACATTTAGCTGAATTTGCCTATAATAACAGCTATCAATCCTACATCAAAATGAGTCCGTTTGAGGCACTGTATGGAAGGGAGTGTCGTACTCCTTTGAGCTGGAGTCAGCCAGAAGACAAACTAATGTTGGGACCAGATGCTTTACAAGAAATGGAAGGAATTGTCAAACAGATACAAAAGAACATCAAGACAGCACAAGATCGCCAGAAGAGTTATGCAGATCAGAAAAGAGTGCACAGAGAATTTAAAGTTGGGGAGCATGTATATTTGCGTATTAAACCCAAAAAGAGCACCCTCTATGCTGGGAGTTGTGCAAAATTGGCACCCAGATACTGTGGTCCCTTTGAAATACTAGAAAGGGTGGGACCAGTGGCTTACAAACTGGCCTTACCCCCCCATGTTAGAGTTCATGATGTCTTTCATGTTTCATTGTTAAAAAGATATGTGCATGATGCTTTTCACATAGTTGATTGGAATTTTGTATAGGTGGAACCAGAAGGGGAGTTTCTGCCAGAACCGCTTCAAATATTGGAGTGGGAAGAAATTGAATTGAGAAGCAGAACGGTAGCAAGAGTAAAGGTGCAGTGGAAGCACTTTACTGCTGAAGAAGCTACCTGGGAACGAGAGACTGAAATTATGGAAAAATATGCATTTTTATTTGCAAAATAAACTCTAGTAGTTGAATAACAACACCGAGGACGGTGTTTATTTTCAGAGGGGGAATATGTAACACCCCCAATTCATGTGATTGCATTTTAAAGTTAGATACTTGAATTTTACATCCTAAGGGGAGTGGACCCCAAAGGATAATTATTTTGTGAATGTAATTAAACATTTAATTGAGGAAATGAATAAATTATGATGGTGCAAATTGACCAAAAATGAGATGATGAGATCACTTTCTAAATCTATGAGGATGGATGAGGCAATATTTCCCCACAATCTTTCAAAAAATCCTTGGAAGATAGTAAGTTTTAAATTTAGATTTTTGAGGAAAAATATGAATTTCCCCAATGATTAGGAAAGTAGTTGGGAAGAGGTAAAAAGCTGGAAAAGCTGAGGAAAAGCATAAAACAACTTTAAAGAATCCCTAAATGGGAAGCCTAGGCAAACAGGAGGGAAAGCATCCTGAGATTCTGGACGCAGAATTAGAAACAGCTTTGGGGAACAATAGCTTAAATAAGCTGCTCTTGTATAGATTAGAGGTTAATCTGCTGCAGGAGGTGATCTTAGCTCGGGGGTGAGTTCTGGGAGACAGAAGGACTCTAAGGTTGGGAGGTTGGTCTACTGCACTAGTGGTATGTCTCTGAGAAAAAAAAATTGTCTTCTTGTTTATTATGGTATGAATTGGCTACATATAAAACACAAAATTTGTCTCTAAAATATTATATTCATTAGTCTACATTTAACAGAATGTAATCACCAGGCCGTAACCTGGTCATCCTGTATAGTTGTAGAGGCAAATCCTGTAAAGTGGAATTCCACAGAATGTTTAAACCCAGGGTTGGGTTAAATCTGAGGAAACCTTGTTCTTTCAGGAAACATTGTGAATTTGTTTTTAATCTGCTTCTGTTTCCTAGCATAATTTTTATAATAGCTACTATAGAGAGAAATGAAATTCACTATAGTATACCAGAACCATAGCAGGATATGAATTAAAACTTATACTGTTTAGGAAAGAACAGAGGGAGAGATTCAATAAACTGATCTCAGGTTCAGCCAAGAAATTCTGTTATAATTCCAGAAAATTAAATGGTTTAAATCAACCAGGTTGTGCATGAGTCACTTGGTCTAGGGGAGGAAAGGAGTACCTATTTATAAACAAAATGTACTAGAAACTATGGTCTCCTGAAAACTACTCTAATATCATATCACTGAAATTGATTTCATATAAGGTATAAAGTATGAGTAAGCATTTGAGAACTACAGTAGCACAGAGTTAAATTATTGCAACAGTATGTAAAATACATTTATATAAACACTATTTCCATTAATCAAGAGGAAAAAGGGAATGGGTTCTAATCCCATAACCAGCCTTCAAAAACATTTATTACCATGTACATAGGTATACAAGAGTTGGGTAACTAGATATAATAAAACTAGAAGAAACTGAAGAATAGAAAGTTATGCAGACAATTCTGGAAAACAGGAGAATATAATTTCTAGACTTCCATAAATATTAACCTATGTTTAGGAGAAAAAAAATGGACTCATAAATTCCAGCATGCCATTCATCTGCCTAGACAAGTTCAATATAACCATGAACAGAGAAACTGTCATTATGACACAATAAGATTAATAGATAACAGAAGAAGAGATAGAAACTATATAAAATCTTCCTGAAAATTCTGATGGACTTGAACCATAATAGTGTTACCAACATCCTTTTTCTGTGCTGACGAGCACACTAAACAAAGTCAAAATTCATGGTGTATACATATAGAAAAAAAAATTACACACGATTTATACAGTCCCGGTAAAATTATACTGTGGCATAGTATATTGAAATTCAACCTAATAGCATAGGGAATATATATACATCCCATAAGGTCAAAATACATAAGGAGCCTATCAGGCTGGGGTGTAAAACTTGCAACCCCTATTTCAACAGAACCAATCTAAACAAGCGCCCTTCTGCGCAACAGCATAGGAGGTCGATATTATATTTCGACGCCCATGAAAACGACGCAACAGGAGAGGAGCAATAAATCCCATAAGAATACCGACCTGGACGGCCAAGAGGTCCACGTTAGCAACCCTAACGATTGAAAATATTACGTGCTGCGTTTACAAGCATGCCATAACCATTCGTTTACCTGTAACGACAAATGCAAACAAAACAAAAGGGAATTAGTCAACTTGTAATAGCGTAGGGAAACAAGTGAAGGACGAAAATAATCATGAGGTTAAAACAATACCTGTGGAACGTAAGGTCCAAATACGTAGAGCCCTGAAATCAAATTTGTATACAGAGAGGGATTAATACGCAACATCTTCGAAGGGAATAGGGAGGAAGTTACAAATTAAAGCAGAGACGAGACGCACCAGAACGTACCTCATAAAAATCCACAAAATGGTAGAAGTCTGCTTGAAAGGATGCGAAGCCCACTACACCAGAGGCATAAAACGAATTAGTATCATCCTATGAACCCGCAAGAGTAGGGTTGACGATAACCCTGAAAGTGGAACTCAATCACAATTGGCGCTGAGAGTATGACACGCATAGCCTGAAACAAGAGGCATTTCCCTTACTAAAGATTGAATGCATACTCAGAACCAGCGTATGACCAGAGTTGAACAACGTCCTGAAATCATTTAAGCATACAATAAAGTTAAATTGAACGCTGAGGTAATTACCTGAGATCTTGTGGATAAAACTGAAGCGCCATGGTATTCTCTGCAACAGAGAATCACAAACCCTCAGCCGAATGTAGAATTCTGCAGACGCAGAGGTGCACAACGAATTGAAGAATGCAGAAACCCGACTCAGCTCTACCCTAAAGACTTATATAATTCTTCGATAACCGCCTTAACCCTAACCAGAAACGATCACCATCGTCCACTTGGCAGAATCGTGGAAGCCAAGCCACGGATCGAGAGTAGCAGTGGTGATTTAAGACCATTGTATCGCATTTATGGAGTATAAATCCGAATTTAAGTCAATATGTCCTGTACCTATATTGGCATGGTTGTTGTACATCCCGTGAGTCGAGCTAGCACATCGACGTGGATTCACCAGACAAGCGAGCAAAGGGGTATGGCGAACTACACAAACTATCCAACACTCAGTTATTCATTATGACGCCTGACGTGGATGCAAGTGATCATGCGGTGATGCACAAAGCAACTAAAATCCATTTTGACCATACGCTTTACGTGTATATTGATTTCAATTCAAAGTACAATATCTGAAGTCGATTTGGAAATCTTATGTAACGTGATGTGTGTCATGTCAACCAGCGTATATGGGTGTTAATGCCACGCATGGAAACAATCAATTCCCAATACTATGTCGAATCATATAAACACAAAAAAAAAATCATTTCCCTCAAGTCAATACCAAGACACATGGCGGAGGAATCGTAACTATGGTGTGGAAAGGTCGAACCTGCATTTGATCAAAGGATCATTTAAATCATGTTTTATTATACGTGCCATAGGGTTTACTATTATATTCAATAATTCGACAAATGAAATAGGTGACCCTTAAGACAAAGGTGAATTCGCAAGGGTATGTGAGACTGTGTAAAGGTCAAAGACAGGAAAAATATGTTCACCCTTGAAATGCAAATAACATAAGGTAAGAAGTAGGAGTAGAGGATTTAATTGCGACAACATATGATGATGAAAAGCATCGTGATAAAAAGGTGAAATGTCATAATAAACCTATACTTAACAGTCTGAGTTCATGAAGAAATTTTTTTTTGGGTGTGAAAGTTAGAGGTGTGACAGTCGATAGCTTCCTTGGTCTAGTCATCTGCATTCACGATTAGCGTGTCCGATCTACTTCCCTTTGTACGTACCCCTTTGTTCTGTACCGGGTTTCCATTGTTGCTAGATGATTTCCATTTGTTGCTCACCTTATCCTGCGGCTAGGAGGCGATTCTATAAATGCGATGAGCTTTGGTGGTTGATTCCAAAGTTTTTTCCGAACTGGCCTTCTTGTCATTCCTTAATTCTAGAAACGTATTTGTTGGATTAGCGAGTGTTGTCTGTTCCATATTAGTGATCCCTTATCTGTAGGAGTGAATCTAATTAGTTCTTCCGGTGGTCTATGATTGGTGTATTTTTTTGTCCAAATGACTGCCCATGGCTTGTTGGGAGAAAAGAGCCAATGCCACCATATTTTTGCACCCATAATAGCATTGTTGTGACGAGGATCTTGCAAAAATATTCCCCCTGCTTCTTTGGGCTTGGATACTGTCGACCATTTTACCAAAGACCATTTGCAATTAGTTCCAGTTGAACCCCAGAAAAAGCTGCGCTGTAGAGCTTTAATTTTCTTAAGGACCCTTTTTGGCGCGACCAAGATTGAGAAGAGATAAAGAGGCATTGCCTATAGCACGGATTCGATTAGAACTAATCTGCTAGCTATATTCAGAGTTCTATGTGTCCATAAAGTGAGACGAGATTCAAGTTTTTCAAGGAGCAGTTGCCAAGAGGCGTGTTTGATGGTAGAGTCAATTCAGGGAGCTCCAATGTATTTGGAAGGTAGGGAGGCTATGGAGAAGCCCAGAATGCGAGCTATAGCATGTTGAGTTACAGGAGAGGTGTGAAAAAAGAAGATCTGCGATTTTTCCGTGTTGATGCTCGTCCCTGAAGCTTCAGAGAAATCATCCAGAAGGGATTTAAAATGGAAGGCTTCATGCACTGAAGGGTGCCCAAACAACATGTTTTCATCAAAAAAATGTTGGTGAGTAATGGCCGGATAATTGTGTATGGAGAAGCCTTTGAGCTGCTAGGTGAGAAGGGCTTGTTTGAAATGGTGACCCAGACCTTCCGCCATTAAAACAAAAAGGAATGGGGATAATGGATCCCCTTGTCTGATACCTCTAGAGGGGCTGAAAGGTCGAGAGGGAATGCCATTTATAAGTGTAGAAAAAAAGGTTGAGGAAATCAAACTCATAATCCATCAGACCCAAGTTGGAGAAAAGCCAAAGGCTGTTAGCATTTTTTGAATATAGGTCCAGCTTAACTTATCAAAAGCTTTAGAGAGATCGATCTTGAGAATCATACCTGCCTATTTGGAGTTCTTGAGGGAGTGTATGATTTCATGAGTGAGGATAATGCCATCTAGTATTTTCCTTCCTTCCACATATCCTGATTGTTCAGGCGATATGAGCAAGGGTAGAAGCGACTTCAGCCTAGTAGCTATGAATTTGGATATAACCTTGTAAATGACATTGCAGAATGCTATTGGACGGAATTTGTCCAGCGTACTGGTGTTCTCTTCTTTTGGAATGAGGGAAATTAAGGTTGAGTTCAGAGAGGGAAGAAGCCAATGGAGAGTACACGATTCCTCCACCACTATCCATACCTCCTCTTTGATAAGATCCCAGAAATTGTGGAAGAAGGTGGTTGTAAGGCCATCCAGTCCAGGAGCTTTGCCTTCCTTGAGTTGTTTCATAGGAAAATCAACCTCCTGAGGAAAAAATGGTCGTAGAAGAAGTTGGTTGTGTTGCTCAGTTATTATTTTCAGCACATTTTGAGTGATCTTTTCTATAGCTGGCCATCTATCGATTTGGGGTTCTTGGTGGACCACATGGAAATGATTGATAAACTCCTGTTCGGTCTATGCATGGATTTCCACTCTTTCCCCTTCTTCATTTTGAATGAAAGAGATGTTATTGTGCATTCTTCTCTATGTTGTGGTTCTGTGAAAGAATTTGGTGTTTCTTTCTCCCTCTTTCAGCCATCTCATTCGGGATTTCTGCTTCCAGAGAAATTCCTCCTGCTTCCTTCTTTCCTCCAATTGATTATGAATTTTCTTTTCCTGTTCCATTGTCCCTTCCATGTGGCCTTCTCTAATTATCTATTGTTGGAGATCCCTCATTTCCTTTTTTAGATTTTGCTGTGCCTGGAAGATGTTGCCAAAGGTATGTTGATTCCAGTGCTTGATTTTGGATTACAGGAATTTGAGTTTCTGTTGAAACTGATACATTTTTTATCCCTCTAGTGAAGAGAAGTTTATCCAAGTGGATCTAATGAGGTCGTTGAAGGCGGGGTGGGAGAGCCAGAAAGCTTCGAAGCAGAAAGGACATCTGGTAGAGTTGCCTGGTATTTTCCACTGGAGAGAGACAGGCCAATGATCTGAGCCCCACAATGGGAGAATTAAGGCAGATATGTCACCTCCAAGATGAACTGCATTATCCTAAGATGATAAATCTGTCTAATTTGGAAGCAATTTTTTGCTGCCCTACCCTGTGGTTTCTCCATGTATGCATTCCATTACAGAATTGAAGATCTATGAGCATATTGTTTTGGATGAAATATTTAAAGTGGCCACTTGTTCCAGTTTGGCTTGGCCTCCCTGCTTTTCCTCCAGCTTGGTGATCATGTTGAAATCTCCTCCAATGATCGAGAGAGGATGGAGTCTATTGGAGTTGAGTGCTTCTATTGTGTTTAAAAGAGAAATTTTACGGCCTGCTTCTTGAGGGAAGTATACGTTATTAAGATGACCATGAATGTTGGTGCCTATTATGTGAAAGGTAGCATGTATAATATGATGTGAGGCATGGAATTCTGAGAGCGTTATAGCCTTTGTGTTCCAAGAAATTTACAATCCTCCAAAGGCTCCCGAAGCATCCACAACTACCGAGTGATAACCTGGCCAGGCTCTAGAAAGGATTTTTCCAAGAGTGATACTATTACACTTTGTTTCCTACATGAAGAAGATCTGGGGCTGCTCCTGCTTTATCATGTTTTTTATCATTATAAGTTTCTCGGGGCTGTTGAGACCTCTTAGATTATATGAAGTGGGCTTCATGATTCACTATTAGTGAGGGGCTTGTAGTACTTTATCAACTTGGCGTATCTTCCTGAGTCTACCAGGATTTTCCCTATTGTGATAGTTCTTTGAAGATCAGTCTTTCTTCCACGTTTTTTGGAGTCTTTAGGAAAGTAGTTTCCATCCCATTGACTACCCGGTTGTATGCCCAATTGATGCTGCATTTAGGGCCTGGAAATGATGACTTCCAGGGTGTTTAGATGATGCTCGTGAATCTTGTCGAATTCCTTCCTTCTGCAGGCTTGTTCCAGCTCGAAGATGTCAAGTCCTCCCAAGTCAATGCTTTATGGTTCTTCATCCATTTTTTGCACCTGACTGATTTCTGCTAAGGTATTGGTAGAGTGCAGGGTCTGGTCGGGGATGCAGTCAACGTCCATACCATTTGGTTTCCAATCAAGATCCTTCAGAAACGCATCTAGAATCCCCAGTTTGTCACCTAGGGTCAAAGGAATGGGAGTAGAGCCTAACGGTGGGGGAGGAGAGGTAGATTTGACCAATGGGGGGATTTGCTGGCTGGCCTGAGGGGAGTCTTCAGTAGCTTTAACGAGAACCTCAAAACTATTTCTCGTGGAGGGAATGGAGGTGTCATCTTGAAGGGGCCTTTTCCCGGAGGTGGATTTTTTATGCGATATTATCCTATTTGTGACCTTGGTAAAACCTTCTTGAGCCGACTTATCAGAGGGATCAATGGTTTGGGGTTTTGCATTTAGAGGGCAATCCCAAAAAAGATGCCCATGGGCATGACACTTACGACAACAGAACGATACATGTTCGAAATCTAAGGGCTAGATCCATTCATAATCATCATTATAGAGACTTACTGAATATGGGAGGGCTTTGTCCACGCGCATGAAAACACAAATACGAGCATATGAGGTGTATATGCACAGATTTGTTTCTTGAGCAATTTTTATGAACTCCCCCAGCCGCTTGCCAACGTCTCTCAGTGATTCTTCATCCCAGTATTCCAACGAGAGCGAGGAAATTCAGATCCATACTAGTGCCCATCTGAAATCCTCCTTGCCAGGGTTAAATCTCTCTACCCAATCCCTTAAGTAAAAGCCAGCGGAGTTGAAGAAGTAGGGACCTTCATCCAGAACCCTATTGCGGTCTTCAATGCAAATGAAAATCGTAGTGAAAAATCCCTTTGGTCCAAGTTGTAGGGTGAGATGTCCCTTGGGCTTCCATTTGGCAAAAATCCATCCTTGCAGAGCTTTTTCAGTCGGCCAGAATCTAATTAATTTTCCAAGGACAGCATGGTCCCTCATGTAATGGATTTGACCATTGATCCTATGGCTGGGAAGTTCTATTTTGGCTCTCTTAGCTACTATGGGTTTGCAGGTTGTTGATGTCACCGTGGGCATTTATTTTTTCCCAACCTCTCCTTCTTGTACCTCACTGGACTTTTCTGACTGTTCTGTGGGGACATTTGTCGTATCTTGAACTGGGGTGTCTCTTATATCTGAGTTTGTTTGTTCTAGAATGGAGTTCTTTGGTAGTTTCTTCACTTGTTTTCCTTCCTCGACTCAGGGGGGAGGCTTTGAAGCCCCCCCAGAGGGTCCTCCATTGTAGAGAAGCCTATGCCAGCAAGTAGCTATCAAAAGGGTGAATGTGAATGGTTAACAGATGCCAGGAAGGGTCAGACTGCGCCATTGCAGGGGCGAGCACGAACCCTAGGCTGCAGAGTGCGCGAACATTTCACTATGAGAAATAATTTTATAACCCATAGTTTATTAAATTATTTTTGGTCTAAACAGGAATCCCCATTAGGAATCATTAAATAAATCCTTATTTGTTTGATTTTCCTCTAGGGATAACTAATAAACCATTATTTAATTAATATTCCTGGTCATATTTAACCCAAAACACGAGAATAAGTTAGATAAATTATTATTTATCTTATTATTCTGTAGGTATAATTATTTAAATCATTATTTAATAATATTCCTTGTTGAATTTGACTAAATCATCTTTAAATAATTAAATAAATCATTATTTATTTAACTATTCCTTAACCTCATCGTTGAAATAGTAAATGGATTTATGTTTGGACATTTGGTTCAACTCTCCCCGTGTCTTTTGTGACATGGACTAACCGCCTCTCGTGGATCCTAACTCTAGCGATTGTAGAGGAGACTAAAATCTGCAGGTTTTGATCTAACGACAATTATGATTCCAACAAGTGGTATGAGAGCCACAGGTCTCGAGTTCGAAACTCACTCGGATCGCGTTGGGGATAATATTGTTGGACATTGGGTTCAACACTCCCCGTGTGTTTCGCGACATGGAGTAACTGCCTCTCATGGATCCTAACTTTGGTTGTTGTAGTAGAGACTGATGCCTACGAGTTTTTTTCTAATGGAAATCATGATTCTAACAATTTAACCTATTCCAAATTCCTTTTGCCTCCACCAAAATTAATAAAATATTCCAAGTAAGTTGGATCTAGATTTGGTTAATAATATTTTAATTGTGCACCAATATCTAGACTAACTCAATATTTTTTAATAAATAGAAGGGTTTTTACATTCATTCACTACCTTTTTAATGATATTTTGATATATAATTTTGATCTGACTTTGATCCTCCATCATTGTCATATTTTTTCTACTTTTTCTTATAAGCTCCCTTTGAGTTATTTTTTTGTCTAAGTTTTTTGCACCATCAAGAGATAGAGTTCTTGGATCTGAAGCACCGAGGACATACAAAAACCCATCCCATTGAGGGGGACTAGTAACATATTTTTGTGTTCCCTTCCCAGGTGTCATAATACAAAAATTTATTTATAAATTCTTGTCTTCTCTATTGGATGTATGGAGCAACTCTTGTTTGTTTTCATTTTTTAATGTCTTTAACTGCATAGATCTGGATTTTTGTAGCATTTATTTTTATCACCTACTCTAGATCTAATGAAATTGATAGCCACATTTGATGTTAGGTTTCTTTTTTATGCACAACTAAAGTGAGCTTTTTTCGTACGCTTGTGATTATAATTCACTCTAACACAAGAAATAACCCAATCAAGTGGTACACTTCTATAAGTTTCCAAACCTATATCTTTTTCAATGTTATCTCTTATTGCAGGACTTTTGGATTTGGCTATTTGAACCATATGAACTTTTTTTGGAGTGAATCTACAAAGAGGCTCTTGGTCATCTCCACTATTGAGAAATATATGGCAAAGACAAGAGGTGATTTATTTAGCAATGACAGCTGCTTGTGAAGTATTTTTAATTTTCTTAATTAGTTTCTTCTTGACTTGATCATTATTATGTTTTATTCTTCAGCAAAAAAATACCAAACCATAAAGAACAATGATACAAAGCATACAAGTTGTAGGAGACGAGCCAGGGCCAAAACCTATCCAACTTGAGAGGAAAACCCATACACATTATTCTTACTATAGAATCTTCAAGTGATGAATTCCAAGACTAAGAACCTTGACGTAACAACCTCTCCCATACGAATTCAAAATACTTCTTCAAACAATTCTTCTTACCTAACTCACTACTTAGTTGAACTACTTGCTTCACCTTAAATATCAACTTCCCTTCTTCTTCATCTCGACTCAGACTTGCAACTCTAGGACTCTCTACAAACACTAGTTGCAATACGTGAGAGGTATAAAGAATGATATTATCCCTTATTTCCCTTCACATAGTTGGAGTCACCTTCTTCTTCAATTCATATTTGTAAATTGACTTCCTTTGTTCCTTAATTTGGCCTCCTAAGATGGCTGTGGTAACTTCAACTAATATTCCTCGCATGTGTGAAATTAATTTTCCCTAAAATATATCAAAGTTATTTCAACTTATTTTCCTCCTTTCTTCACTTGATGAGAGGATTCGTTTCTTAATTTCCTCACACTATCTCTCCTAATTCAAATGATTAATTGTGTGGCTTTCAAGTCAAACCAAGTTCTCCTTTATATAGTATTTTTCCCATGAAATAAGCCTAATTGTGGTAGTGTGTAGGCAAACCTCCTCTTCTAGAATGATATTAATCTCCTTTGGAAGGTCAACTTGATGGAGTAGTTGTGACAATGTCATGGAGGGTTTACAACTCAAATAAATTCTCTTTTTACAATATGTAACATGCCCAAATTGGTCTTAAATGCATGAAATTAAATCCACCGACTTTATGAATTAATGACCGATCAATATAGATCAAAATGGGAGCTTCAGCTATAAACAAAATTCCTTGAGAATCAAATGCATGCCTCATGAATAAAAAACAAATTTATTTTTATTCTTTTCATTAATTACATAAAACCATAATTAAACACGAGAAATATATTTTTCCCAAAACATATCATAATTATTTCATCTTCTTTTTCTCCTTTCTTTTCTTGACGAGAGGCTTCTTCTCTTTATTTTATTGCACTAGCTCTCCCATTTCAGATACTTGAATGTGTGTTTTTTAAGTGAGGTTGTGTCCTCCTTTATATATGCCATTAAATCCATTGAATTTATGACTTAATAACCAATCCTAATATCTCAGAATGGGATATTAATGTTTAAATCAAATTCCTTAAGCATGAAACCCGTGCCTCAATCATAAAAATTATTTTTATTTTTATTATGTTCATTAATTACATAAAATCATAAGTAAATATGTCATTATGAAGACCCAACCTAGTTACCTGTTTCAACATCCACCACTTGATATCTCACCGTGAACCAATTTTGTAGTGGTAATAACTTTTCTCTTTCTTTGACTAGTGGATGAAGTTGCTACGGTATCATGTGTGGAAGTTTCGTATTGTTGTGTAGGGTTTATGCCTATTTTCTTGTACTTTTCATCCATGTTAACATTGGTTTCTTGAGCCATTTTTAGTATCCATTACTTATTCTTGATTTTGAGTTCTTTGTAACACTTGTAAATGAATTGTTTTGGAAAAACAATTTCAATTAGACAAACATTAAAACAAAATATTTTATTTAAATTTATGAGATACAAAAAATGCATTTTTTCTTTGTTCAGATTCAATTTAGGTTAATAGGGTAAGTTGTCAAATACATGACATCATAATGAATCTATTATTGCTGGAAAGTTTGCCTAAGTGTAAAACTAACTCATTAAAAATAACATTATCTTACTTGAATATATAATATGTTTTATATTAGTATGAAAGAAAATAGAGAATTGATTTTTTGAGATTTTTTAGTTCCTATGTTCATTAGACACATAAAGAGACAATATATATCCCTATACAATTGTGTAAAGAAATAAATATATATAAGAGAAGGATGGAAAAGAACCTGAGAAGTTGAGGCAATGAATTTTTGAATGATATTAACCCCATGCAATCTCAAGAAAGTATTTTCTTCACACAATTTCAATCACTTACTCAATACAAAATTCATCAATCGGCTACTGCAAATCTTGTTTATTCTTTTATTTTCCATTGAAAGATTCACATATTATTGATATAAATACGACCATTGAAATTTGTCATCTATACGAGAAAATTATTTAATTGTATGAGTGAAAAAAAACTTATCTCGTTTCTCTTCTACCCATTTTTGTTAACTTCATAATTCTTTGCTCTAGTCACAATCACCAGTTGCTACTATTTCTCATGTGAAGACTATTACATATGATACTCTCAATAAATAGTAATTAAATATATCAAAGCCAATGTTTATGGGAATTAGTGGAAGTAAATCTCAAAATTCCAAAAACCATCTTGTCAATTTACTTAACATTTTTCTCTTTATTTAATATCATTGATGTATGTGTCACAGGAGACAAAAATTTCTGATATAAATTCATTATGAATCATTTTTCATTATGTAAATTAGCTTGGAAACTGTCAATAATAACTATAAATAGAAAATTGTGTAAGGACAATCATAAATAAATATTATATGTAGACATGCTCAACTACCTCTACCATGAATATACTTATTGTTTGAGCTATTTCGACCACTATGTTGACGTTGATTCATTTTATTTGAAATCATAGTAGAAAAAATGATGAAATAGATTTGATTTACAAATAACCTCCCACACAATTTTGAAGACTATG
Source organism: Pinus albicaulis (assembly GCA_034641835.2). Classification (NCBI taxonomy): domain Eukaryota; kingdom Viridiplantae; phylum Streptophyta; class Pinopsida; order Pinales; family Pinaceae; genus Pinus; species Pinus albicaulis. The sequence goes on along the minus strand of JAXQQM020069436.1, from coordinate 80,160 downwards.
GTACAAACCTAATTGTCACAATGGGTTCTAGGATGTTGCACACAGTAAGCGACATAAACTATCTTTCGACATATTATGTATCTTCATACACATTCCGCACAAAAATTTCTTTTGCATAACTATATTCCTCATTGCATTAAATATTAATAAATTAGTATTTGTTTTCACTTATTAAACTTTATACAATTAAAATTTTTCTTTTATGTGTATGTCAGACAAATATACTCATGATACATAAAAGTAAAGATTGTCATTTTAAAAAATGGAAACTATCTTCACATCCATGATTTCTTACAAAAATATATTCCTACTAATTCTACTGAATAAGCTTGACCTATGGCTTAATAAATTGTGACCCTGGAGAATCTAAGCCATCAAAATCACCTGAGGATCGCACCCGGCCTGGGCCACACAAACACTAAGCTAATCAGGTTTAACTTGTGTCCTCCCCCTAGCTCTAGCATAACAACCTACGTGAGGTTCGATCCTGGGTCACCCTTCTGACGAGGCCCATCCTCAATTGTTTGTGCTAGTGGGAATTGACATTTTATGCCAATAACTCTACATTTAATGTGTTTTTCTATCCGTCTGAAATCAAATAATTTTGGAACACATTGCATTTGTCAATTTTATACTCCAAATATTATCGTTATTATTCTCCTCCGTTGCTTGTATCACATCCTATATATATGCACTTGATTAGTAGAAGCTTGTGATGGACAAAATAAAATGAGTTAATTATATCTGTGCAAATAAACGTTTTCAATTATATATCTATTTATCAATATCTATATAACTAGTAACTCTTACTATTTGGAGTGTGAGAAGTGTTACAGAAAAAAATCTCAATAAATATCAATTGAAAATACCAAAGTGGAAATTTAAAAGTAGTGGAAATAAATATTGAAATTCCAAAACCATCTTGTTCTTTTACTTCAAAACCTATACAACTTTAATACTATCGATACACATGTAGTAAGTGGCAAAAATTTATGAACTAAAATAAATATGAATTCACTGTCATCATGACAATTGTTGTACAAATTTTTAATACAACAACACATAAATATTGTGTGTAGATATAATCAACAAGCTCTACCACAAAATGATTTCATGGTTGTGTTGGTGTTTTCTATGTGTCATCATCTCATGTTCTTCCAGATTTATTTGATAAATACTCGACATAGAGTGCACAATGGGTTTCTTATGTGTCGATTAGCCAAAAAAATACCTAGATGATTTACATTGATTTTTTTAATTCTGAGTGAAGATTTTTGTTGCACATTGTTGCTTTGTTTACAACTACTAATCATTACACAATGTGTTAAATTAAATGCTATCAAGCACTTGAACAATGTCCTAATTACATGTCCATGAGGTACTACTTGCACTATCACAGCCCTTGTATTATGTCTATGAACATTTAAGAATTATATTTAGATTTAGATACAATGTAGATTTTGTTGGTCGTAAAAGTAAGCCTTAATTAATTTTCTAATAGATGTTAATTTGTACTGAAAAACAATTATTGAGTTTATGTGGCATTTCACATGTGTCAAAAAATAATGAAAATTATTTGCTACAACATCAATTTATGGTGTCGAGAAATGTGTGCAAAGATGTGAAAAGCACGACATAAAGATTATTCTATACATAATCCTTTTCGACATACTCATTATTTCACACACTGAAAAAAAATTACTTTTCACATTAAAATGGTAATTCGTTTAATGTGAATGAGTGTCCATTGAATCATTATTTTGTAGTGTTCCTCTATAAAATAATACTTATACTTTATATTGTATACTTTATAATAATAGATGCCCTCATAGTTCAAAAATTCCACAATGTAAAGTAGCACTGGAGTAGCACGTAAAAAATTCTCATCCTCCCATGTTGAATCTTCAGTGGGTAAGTTCTTCCACTTGATGATATACTCTAAAATTGAATGATTTCATAGTTGTTGAGTTCTTGTTCCCATCAGTGCTTCAGGTTGTCATATGATTTTTTCTTCCTCTTCAAGCTCTAAAAATATTGTTTAAATTGGAATTTTTGCACCTATAACCTTCTTTAAGCATGAAACATGGAAAACTGGATGCACTCAGGAAGAAGAAGGAAGCTCCAATTTGTATGCCATAGTACCAATACTTTTAAACACCATGTAAGGACCATAGTACTTTGGCGATAATTTATTATCCTTCTTAGCTTGTTTAAAGGAATTTTTTTTTATGGTTGTAGCCATAAAAATACTAAGTCTCCTACATCAAAACGTCTCTCGTTGTGATGTTAATATGCCTATTTTTTCATTTGATTTTTTGCCAAATTTAGGTTATCCTTTAAGAGTTGGAGAACTTTGTATTGATGCTTGATGTGATCTTCCACTGTTTGTACCTTATAATTTTCTCTTAAAGATGATGTGATGGATAATGGATGATATCCATAAAGTGCCATAAATGGGGTAATATTTGTTGTAGTGTGGAAGGAAGTGTTATATCCAAACACATGCACCATGATCCATCCTTATTATGAACCAATACTACTGGAGCATAGAAATAACTTTGAATAGGTTCAATTATACGAGCCTCTAACATTTATGCAATCATACGTTCAATTTCTCTCTTTTGGACATAAGGATATATATAGGGCTTGATGTTTGGAGGAACACTTCCTATAATCAAACGAATATCATGATCATGATCAACAATAGGTTGGATTCGTTTGGGAGTTTCAAACACCTTGGAGAGATTGTCAAATTTTTTTTAGAGATATCGAGAAAATAGATGATTTTGATGTTGGAACTTCTAGTGAGCATAATTGTGCAACTGCACCCCATTTTTTTTTCTTCGGAAGATTTTTCATGACATTAGATCTTGTTATATTTTCTGACTTCCCTGTGGTATCCCGCAATTCAACTTCCTTTCCTTATGAAAAAAATTCAAGAAAATTTCTTGAAAATTAAAAGCTGTCATCCCCAAATATTATAACCATTGTACTCCTAGTACAACATCCACACATCCCATTGGAATGGAAATCATTGTAATATTCAATACACATTCCCCCATGGTTAGCTTGATATTATGGCATTTTCCTCCATTTGCAACCATCACTTGGCATTCCGGTGTTGTGTATAAGAAGCAATAAAATTCGTTATCTACCTTACAATGAATAAAATTATGGGTACTACCTGAATCAATCAACACTATTACCTTTTTCTTCTTGATATGTCCTTCTATATTGAGAATTTAAGGAGTGGTAATTCCTTCCAATTCATTACATGATATGGTCGGACTCATTTATTCTTTTTCTAAGGTTGTTTCATGGTCTATATCCTCTTATTTTGAAGCTTCTTGTTCATTTTCTTCCTCTTCACAATCCATATAAAAAAAATTATTGTAAGCACAATTATGCCCCTTAGTATATTTTCTATCACAAGTCTAATGAAGCTCTTTTGCTATTTTTATTCCAATTTTTGTGGTGTCAGCCTTGTGTTCCTCTGGAATATCAGCTACCCTTATATTCAAATTTTGGAATTTCTCAATGTGCTCTGGCACTGAACCATTTCCTTTTATATTTATCAATTGGCTAAAGAAGGTGTTGCTCTTTCTATCCTCATAATGTGCTATCATTTCCTCCGTAAAAATTGACCAACTGACAATTTTTTTTACGGGAGAAAAGCCATCGATACCATATATATGTATTATGTTATAAATATAAAGTTTCAATACATGCCTTTTGTTTTTTTTTCACATTATTGAGATCAAAGTTTTGTTACATATGTATTATCCATGTTATGAGATCCCTTCCATCAAAATTTATCATATCGATCTTTGGAATATGGTGGTTCTTCAATCCAACATTATAGTTTATGAAATCATGATTAACATTTTTTTTTCTCAACATGAGTTTCCTCTACTATATTTTCACCATTAGGAATAATTTCTTGTATCATCTTTGTCAAACCTTCCATGTCTCCTTTTAGATCATTCTTCATATGTTTCATTTTTTCTTCTATTACATCAATCTTATCTTCCATGTTTTCCATGCCATTCTTCAAACTATACATATTATATTCCACGCCTTTCTTCAAACTATCCATATTATATTCCATGCCCTTATTCAAACCAACCATCTTAACTTCCACACTTTTCTTCAAAACTTCCATTTCATTTTTTTTTTCTCTTTGCGATAGCGAAATTTGGTGCACTTGCTCTTGTAATTTTGATATATCATGTTGCACTTCTTCATCATTCATAGTAGAGTAGTATAAGGGCTTAATGGTTGTTGATTTACTTTTAGTGCGAATTTTAGAACCCAATAATGATATCTTAGCTAAAATTTGTAGATGCATAAGTATTTTTCAACAAGACTTATGCAATTTGAAACTGAATTATCTCTATAATTTAGTATCTTTAATATTTGAAATTTGGTCTTGTGGTAGCCCTCTGAATCTATTTTTGAATGCCACATCTCTGACTGGATTTGGATACTTCATGACAAATTCATGTCCAATCTTCCACAATGACCTAATTCTGGACTAGTTTAGTAGAGAGAAATTGTACGGCGTGCCACATGTCCCTGTTTCCTCCTTCGGATCTGAAATTGACACACATGACACTAGTATTTTTGTACTTTTGGCCACTTTTTACATAATTCAAATCTAATGCTAAGAGAGAGATTTATGCTGATTTTCCCAAGGCCACCACTTTTAGATGAAATTCGGATCCTATAAAAACCCTAACTTCCATATATCATATCTTTGAAAACATTGCAAACCAAGATCTAAAATTTTTACACCATATTCATCATGATTTCAGCTTCACGTGATACAAGTTTCAGCGTCTGGAGCTTCGTAGAAAAAAATTTATAACGAATATTGAATGATGACCTTTTTGGAGTAGAGAAACCCTAAAATCCAAAGCTTTGATACCAAGTGTCATGGAACCAACTCCAAAAATAGGATAAAAGAGAGATCAATTCCTTATAAATAAGCTACTTCAAGGGTTAAACCTCTTTTATATTACATAAATGAACAGTTCTTGGATGATACAAATGACAAGACATCATTTCCATATATAGGAGTCCATGGGGTCACAATATAATCCTAGCCGACCTAACAATAATAATGTAAGGGCACAATAATAACAATATGGGGGTTACAAGGGTACAGCAATAACAATAAGGGGGCTAGAGTAACAACAATAAGGGACTACATTAGTAATTTAGGGACCTAATCGCTTGCGACTCATAGCCACATAGATTAGAATAATTTTCAAATCCACTTGTGAAAAATGTAAGTGGAGGTTAAATTCTCTATATAATGTTCTAACTAATCATACAGAAACATGGAAAAATAAATATTAGATATAGACCAATGCAACAAGTGTATAAAATTAAAAATGTGTACTGATTACTGTAGTTAGATTTCCAATTCCAATTACATATAAAAAAAATGAAGAATGACAAATTTTCTCATTTTCTATTGTCTATTAACCTATGTTGCAAGTTCCTATGGTCGAAAAACAATTTTTAGCACTAAATTTGGTAAAAGTAAGGGATATGTGCAAAAACATGTTCACACGATAGATTTTTGTTAATTCAATTAAAATTTTTACACAAATGGCCTTGATTACTGACCCAACTACCTAAATTATATTTTTATTAAAAGAGGAAAATATTATTACATTTTTTTATGAAGGAAGCGATATGTTAAATAACATGTCTAAAAAACAAATGCACAAATGAAATAAATACTATTAAACAAATATACATCCATAACTAAATGATATGTGTCAGCTACACATATTGCATCTAAAAAAATTAAAAATCTAACTTTGGTTAACCATTATTCACTTCCGTAAGTGTTGTACATGATTAAAATGTCCATAACAAGCCTGCGAAGGGCATACTATATTTGGAAAATGAAAAACTTGTGTGTATCTGCAACAATTGCTTTACAAAAAAATAGATGTATCAAAAAGATCTATTAGGATAAAAATATATACGAACATGAAAAACTCACTATTTATAAAAAAAGGGAAAAGATAATATTAACATGAGCGTGCTTAGCCAATTACTATGCCAAAGCAAGTCATATCATAGGCTAAAGTCTATGTGAAGATAAACAATGTATATCGGTAAAAGCACAAAGCATATCCTCATTTTGTTTTCAAAAATGTCATTTTAGAGCACTTCAGAAAATTGATAAATAGGGTCAAAATTAGGAAAGAGTGATAATTGGTCGTGCTTGAAAAGTCTTTAACAGTAAGAAAAAACACAAGGAATATCCTTGAAAAAAATTTCAAAAACATGATTTTGGAGCACTTCACAAAATTGGTAAACAAATATAGAATTAGAGCAGAGGGATCATTGTTTGTTATTAAAAAAATTAACAATAATGAAAAAAATTATAGTAACAATAATTGTAGCTAGATTCAAATTCCAATTATCATAGTAATGATTAAAATAAAAATTAAATATAACATATTTATTAAAACCAAAATTGTTATTGAATATTTATTTTCATTCCAATCAATAAAATAGCAGTAGATATAATATAAAATATCAAAGTATATCATTGAAAAATTATGCAAAAAATCATCTTGGAAGTGTCCACCAAATTGGTCGACAATTTCAAAATTCACACAAAGTGATCTACCTTGAGGAGTAAAAAATACAATTGGAGTAACAAGAATACTACATAGCTATTCATCATATCTACTATTAAAATAAATACTACAAATGGAACAAATATATCAGATCAAAAAACTTTTGTTGAATGTTCATTTTGATTGTATATATAATATAAAAGAGCAACCCATATGATTTAAGACTTGTCTTCAACCATTGCTTTTGGAAAATGATAGATAGTTTAATTATAGAACATTAAATATAGTATAAAATCTGTAATGATATTCTTCAAAATTTGTGTTCAATTAATGATTTTGCTCAATTCCACAAGAATAATATTTATACAAGGTCTTATGCAAAACATTTCCTAAGAACCTTTACAAAATTGGTAAACAAAATCACAATCAAAACATAGTAATCATAATTGTAACTAGAATTAAATACAATATTTTGAACTCTTGTTTTATTGTGATCAATATTTTTATTCCATAGGTTCCTTATATCCATAATGAGACTTTTTTGATATCCTAGCTCACTAGCTTATTCACTATGGCCATTTTGCATTTTTTTCTCTTTAACTTTATGCACTTGCATTTCAAAAAAATAGAAAAAATTGTTCAATAATAAATTAAATGCACATAATAAATTATAATTTAACTTTGAAAAAGGTATATGGGAGAATTAAGGCGATATATAACTCAATGTACATTTTTCGTTATATGCAAATACATTTTCTCATAAATGCATGCTATATAAAAATGGAAGGCGATATGTAACTGAATTTACGTTTTCTATATTAAACCACTTCGAAATTTTTTGTTGTAGTGAATAATGTGCGTTTCCTAAATGGCTTGTTTCTAAGGAGACTATAAAACTATTTATAATTAACCAAAAAGGTATATGAATTTGTCTCACTGAAGAATATTGTGCTCCCATAAACCACATTATGAAAAGGGTACCTTCAAAGAAAAGAAATAAATTGAATCTGAAAATTAGCTTAGTTCATGATAAAACATATAAAAAAACATGAACATTTAATCATTAGTAGATAGGAAAAAGAATGCTGCAATATTTAAGAACACTCACAATATCTAAATCATAGATATTCATTGTTTAAGTGTTAACTATTTTTTGGATTTTTGATTTGTTCAGGGAATTTCTTTAGCTTGGCTTGGATGTAATCTTTCATAGGAGAAAATTTAATTTCATGTTTGACACATTTATCGAATGTCCCCTTCTCGATTTCGCTAGCTTATTCTTCCAGTTGCACAAATAAAGAAATTTTTTGTTCATTAACATTAACAAAAGTAACTAGCCATTAACTAATTTCATGTGTTCTAAAACTAGTTATACTATTCAATTTTGTTTCCTTTTATTTTTTTAGCTTATCCAATTCACTCATCGTCATTTCTCTTGACCTTAATCTATATTCTTCATGGAATTTATGAGACAAATCTTGTGGACTTGGAGCATGTCTAAGAGTGAATGCATCAAAATCAAAAGAGATAGAATTCATTGTCATCATGATAGTTGTTGTACAAAATGTTAATACAAAAAACACATAAATATTATGTGTAGATATGGTTAGTGAGCTCTACCACATAATGATTTCCTGGTTTTTCTAGTATTTTCTTTGTGGCATCATCTCATGCTCTTCCAATTTTCTTTGACAAATACTCAATTTAGAGTGCACAATTGGATGATTACATGCTGATTAGCCAAAAAAAACCAAGATTTTTATGCACATTGTTGCTTTTCTTACAACGACTAATCATTACAAAATGTGTTATATTAAATGATATTAAGCACTTGAACAATGTCCTAATTACATGGCGATTAGGTACTACTTTCACTATCATATCCCTTGTATTATGTCTATACACATTTAAGAAGTATATTTAGATTTAGATATAGTGCATATTTTTCTAGTCATAGAATTAAGCCTTAATTAATTTTCTAATAGACGTTAATGTGCACCACCAAATATTGATTGAGGTTATGTGACATTTCACATGTGTCAAAAATCCATGAAAATTAATGGCTTCCATACATGCACATAAAGATACAAAACAAGAAAGCTTCTATGACATCAATTTATGTAGTCAAGAAATATGTCCAGAGATGTGAAAAGCACGACGTAAAGAGTCTTATACACCAAATGATTTTACACACACTCATTATTTTTCACACTAAAAACACTTTACCTTTCACATTAAAATGGTAATTCGTTTAATGTGAATGAATACACATTAAGTCATTATTTGTAGTGTTACTGTATAACATAATACTTTAGCTTTATTGGAGTTCGATGTATATAACAATAATTAGTGTTATGTTTTCATTGTGCAAAATGTAGAGGTGACGAAGAAACCTTCATTGTGTGCAGTACAGAACAAACACAATGAATAATTCCTCCACATTCCAGCACTTCGTATAATGAAATTAGCTTAATTTAAAACAAAGGATTTAAATATTTAACATAAGCTAAATTTTAAAATATTAAAACATGTAAATACCAAATTTTGATAATCAAAATAATAAAACTTTCCCTACACTGTATGTTTCCATTGCATTTTGTATTGACTAATGAGGTAACTTGCACTGATGGATACCAAGTGTGCTGCAAATAGTTCAACAAACAATATTGAAAATTTATTTATGGCTTGCGGCTCACTAGTTGCATAAATTAGAATAATTTTCAAATCCACTTGTGCAGAACATAATTGGAGGTTAGCTTCTCTATATACTATTGTAGCTACTCATATAGAAACATGGAAAAATAAGGATGACATAGAGACCAATGCAACATGTCTGTGGAATTGAAAATGTTTACTGACTACCATAGTTATATTTCCAATGCCATTGACATATAAAAAAATGAAGAATGACACTTTTTCTCATTTTCTAATGTCTATTTAGCTATGTTGCAATTTCCTATAGTGGAAAAAAACTTATTAGCACTAACATTAGTAAAAATAAGGGATATGTGTAAGAATATGTTCAGAAAATGGTTTTTTGGTAATTCAAGTAAATATTTTACACAAATTCCTTTGATTATTGAACCATCTGACTAGATTATGTTTTTGGTTACAAGATGAAAATATTATTACAGTTGTTTATGAACTAAGCGATATGTTAAAAAAAACATGTGAAACACCAATGCACATATGAAATAAATAATTTTAAACAAATATATGTCCATAACTAAAGAAGATATGCAAAGTATGCATATTGCATCTGCAAACAAAAAAAAATGTAAGTTTGGTTAACTATTATCGACTTGCATAAAAGTGTTGTACAAGATTAGAATGTACATAAAAGTCTTGTGAAGGGAATAATGTATATGGAAAATGTAAAAAAAATTTCTATTTGTAACAATTTCTTTGTGGAAAATAGATGTATCAAAAAAATCTATAGGGGTAGAAATATATACAAACCTGAAAAAATCAATATGTACAAAAAAAGGGAAAATATTTTATGAACATGAAAATTATTAGTCAAATACTATGCCAAAGAATGTCATGTCATAGGCTAAATTATGTCTAAAAGTAAACAATGTATACCAGTAAAAGCATAAAGTATATCCTCAATGTATAAATTATACAACATGCAAGTATATCTTGGATTCAACCGATCTAAAAATGTACTAAAGTTAAATACTGAATCGCTTCTACAAATTACTTGTGGAAAATAAACACAATCTCCAATCACATCAAGAAAAGAAGAATCAATCAAGCCACAACACAAATAATTTCCCAGGAAAATATTGCTACTCAAAACCCCTCTATCATATATTGTATATTCCTAAATGAATCATGAAACAATTACATACAATTCTTCTCACAAGAATCCTCCTATATTCAGCTAATTGTCTCACACTGTCTCAGATAAAAATGACCAATACTTAGCTAATTTACTGCCTCCATACAATCTTCCTTTCTCATGTAGTTCCTGATGAATGAAATGCCTATTCACAAGGAATTTCAATCTTCCTAAACTTAGCTGAGTATCATGGGCATCCTATATTGTTTTAACTACACCTAGGTAGCCTACTAATATCACAATTGATAGTTACACTTCCCTTTCTACTAGATCTCAACTGGGTCTCCACTAAAACTCATATGCATGAAGCTAATAATAGTAAATCATCATCATTTTCATGTTAGATCACTAATTGTGAATTAAATAATATTTAATTCACTTGATCTCTCACTAGTGTATCAAATAGTTACAACTAGTGCAAATAATTTTAACTCACTTAACTGAGTTAAATCGATTACATCTTGCATTAAATAATGAACCACTTCACAAAAAACTCTGTTACAACTAGAATTATTCTGCATGCCTCACCAACTACCTCTAACTCTAAATTCATGAGCTAACTGAGTTTATCTCACTCAATTAACTATTACAAGTATTTTTGAGATAGTATTACATTTTATTTTCCATATTAATTGAGGGATAACTAAAATAGACATGTGCCAAATATAGTCATGTGGGCCCCACCCTAGTGTAGGTGCTTATTGCACTAGGTGTGGGTGATTCATGTTATTTCAGGATGCCAATTTCACTATTTCTTGTTGCAAACTTCAACACTTCCTCTCAACAAGTAAGGAATGTCCTTGCATACTACATGCAACTCATGCATCGACATACAAGCTCATGCATGTGACAAGGTAACCCATGCATGCGAGATGGTTTATTCGCATCATCACTGTTTTCCAAATTACAATTTGTTTACCGATCTCAACTATATCCTACCCCCTTTGGATATAACCATATTAATACTATTAACCCTAATTATATTTACAATACAAATACAATGGGTTTGTCTATCCAAATCCCACTTTGATATCTTACATTCTTTGTATAGAAATCAACCCTTGATCATTCAATATCATTTTATCGTTTGATAAATAAGTGGGGAACAAAATTACTTTTCACACGTTAACCCTACCCTTATAATTCGATAGACCTAGGTGAGACCACTTCGGTTACATCGGGATACCATTCGTTTACAAGGTAGAAATCATAATTGGATTTAATTGATCCATCTTATTAACTCTGCGTACAGCCACTCATGGCTATTCATTTAATTTAATCGAACGCCTTTACGTTGATATACACGTCATGTGAATTGGAAATTTTAATTAAGTAAGTTGAGACGCGCTGCTCATTTTCCACGTAAGCCTGTATAAGAGTTTGGGTCTTGTTGCATGGTTTCGAATGAGTATCGTTCAGTGTACCATCACGTGGGTTGGTTCCACGTAACGCTGGAACTCACCACGCCAGCCTCCCCTGGTGCAATTGCAATTTCGATGGCACGGCTAGCCTCTGGTGACATTTATAGTCTTACTAATCACATTTAATGTTGACGTATTCGTGTACATGTCGCGTTCAGCTCTTTGATCCGTGGCTTCACCCTTCGGATCTTGCCATGTGGACGATGTGGATTCACCGATGTGTTAGGGTTCTATGGATATAAAATCTTAGTGTTATTTGGTTTGCTAGTTCTTTTCTCTTCCTTCGTATTCGGTTGGTCTCTTACCAGTGCATTCCGACGCCCTCGAGGATTGATCGTGCATCTATCCATCTCGGCGACGTATCCTCAAGCTCCGTTGAATCATGCAGGTATTTCACTTACTGAGTTTATGAAGTGCATGCTCGATTTTGATAGCCTACCATGAATTTTCCATTTTGCGTTTAGGGTATAGCTTATGTGCTTTGAATAATTTCTGCGATTTGGATTTACAGTGATGGCTTCCCATCACACCATACAGATAGTTTCATGTTTGCCAATTCGCTTAAATTGTTTTTGTTTTTCTTATTCCTGTTTAAGAGTTTCGGCTCCGCGGCTTCGAGTGCTTTGATTTGCTGGGTTAAGTTCTGATTATTTCATTTTCCTATATGCGTCTCCAGAACGAGACGAAACCACTGTGTTAATGGTTATGGATGATATTCGTCTTCTACCTTATGCCCACCGCCAGTTTTTCTGAGCCCTTCGCATGGCGATAGATCCATTTCGACATTCTAGTTTGGTCTTTTTCTCAAACGGTATAGGTAGGAAATTCTACTGCTCGTTTATACAAGCACGAACTACTTCATACTTGTGGTAACGCCTAATCTCTGTCGTATGCTTATTTCTGTCATTCCCCTATGTACATGACAGGCCCTCGTCAGCCTGGAGGTTCTCGTGCCTCAGGTAATGGTCGTTTCTCAATTGGTAAAATTTTGTTTTAATAGCATTCCTGTTTGTTATAAATTATACTCATATTGAAGGTTTTACTCCTGCAGGTAATTCCAACTGACTTATTACTCTCTCTCGTGAACCACGGAAGTCATAGCTCTTGTCAGCCTTAACATAAAATTTCATTGGTCCTTTCCAGGTCGGTACTCGCAGAACACTGGTTTGAAGGAGCTAGTTCTCTTCACCTCGTTCTAGAACATTTTCAACAGTTTAATACTATGCTTGATATCATTGTATAATTTTAGTTATTCAGATTCTGGGTTCAACCCGGAGTCGTTCTTTAGCTCAGTTTGGGAAACATTATAATTTTGATACTGTTCCCATGCCACAGTAGACTTGTATCATGGAATACTTTGTTTATATAACTCTGTCAGTTTCCTAATATAAATTTGGCTTACGGTTATTCTTATGTATCTGCAACAAGTATATTATTTTACTCTTTTAACTTGAGTTTCGATTTATACTTATCTATGGCACTGTTCTGCAACTACGGATTTTCCGACTCGTTTGTTTGTTGTGACCTTACTGCTTACAGGCCATACCGGGGTTAGATTATATTCCTGCGAGTAAAGGTTATGTTATTTATCAGTTTAACTGTGCTCCTTCACAGTAAGCTCGGTTTCACCTCATTTTATAACTCTGAATTTGAGTGTAGCTTTTCAGTGATTATTCTACCTCGTTTATTGTTACCATCAGTTTGCTAGAAATCAAAGGCATTTTGTGTGTTTTTCTCCTACCACACTAGATTTGAATTTGATAATAATACTGCTAAAAATTTTCCCTATTATTGAAATAGTACCAAGTATTGTCAACTATGCTCTTTTCATGGGTTCAGGGTTAAGATAAGTATTAGTTTGCAATAAAAATGTTCACAAACCCTATTTTTTGGACTGTGCAAAGTTCTGTTTTACATATATTTTCTGCAGAGCCTATTGTGAACAACTGGAGAAGAATTATAGAAAAATAAGAGAGGTGTATATCAATAGCATACTTATCTACAATAATCTCTAACACTTTTTACATATCTATCTCGGATTTAGATATAAAAAGGTATCACCGGACCCCAATTTTACAAAATGTCTAGAGCAAAATGAAGAAAGGAAGGAGGTGGTTAATGACTTGGAAGCCTCATCATCAACTAAGAGTTTCTATGAAATTTGAATTTCTCTTCTTTTTCACCATCAATCCATAAAAATAGTGCCAAATAGATTCATTAGTTTTGAGTATCATTTTATTAATTTCTATTAATGTAAAAGTGTTTGAGATATTTGTCAACAAATCTTTATATTTTTTCAAGATATTATAGTTTAGAGTTTGTATAAATACTTCATTATTTGATGTATTGAGTGTGGATTAATTGCTGAACATTTCTGAAGTGATATTTTCTGAACGTGAAGGGTTTTTGTATCAAGTTCAAGTCACCAGACTAGATGAAAGCAATAAAGCATCATATTACAGGATTCATGTGTTGGGCCACTAAAGTGAAGTATTTTATCATGTTATTTGTCAATTTTTTTATGTTTTACATCCATTTATGAATGCGTTCTAAATTTTAATGTGAAATTAGGAATTGTTATCATAGGATTTCTTAAAAGCACTCTATTATTGACTGATTTTAATTTAAATGTTTTCTGCTAATATTCGGACTAGGGAACCCTTAATTTCTCCCTGATTTTTATTGACCTCTATATTTTCACTCCTTATCCAGATTAAAGAGCCATTAATTTCTCTTTATCCTGATTAAAACCATTTGACCATCAGTGTCTGAAGATTTGAAATGACTCTGCTATCTTTCCCTGTGTAAATTTCCTTTAGACCTTGATCCTGATCTATTTGATTGACACATTGACTCCATTTTTCCCATGGGTTACATATCTATAGCTATCCATCTCAGTAAGTGATTTTCCCACCAAACCAAATCAAAATCCTAAAACCAATTTTTCCTATATAACTAGTCTAAAATCAGATATAAAAACAAAGTTAAATCTTATAGAGAGAGCCCTCTCTGAGAATTAGGAAGGCTATATCCTAAAGCTTAAAAGTAGGTTTGTGGTTACCTCAGTGAGTTCTTTCTTTAACCTTGAGAAGTTACTGAGTGATAACATATTGGCAACCATACTAGGGAAGCTAACATATTCTTCATAAATATTTTACAAGTTCAGATTTGATCTATGATGGTGGACAACGATCAGACACACAAAGGTTGAAATTATCCACCTGGCAACTCCAAATCAATTTCAGAATCAAGAATCCACTGGAGGAATGAACCTGAAAGAACAATATGGAGAGTTCAGGATTTCAACTTGGATCTCAAATTATGTTCTTTCTCATTAAGAAAGTTTTTCAATGTGTATTATATTTTAGAGAATATCTTAGATTAGTTTTTATTATTTTCCTTTAAAAATTTTAAATACTAATTCTCCTTTCATCCTTTATTTTCCTCTTTATTTTGTTTCTTTTCAGTTTATTAGAAAGAACTTTAAAGCCATCAATAATTATCAGTCTTTAGGTATTGTGGTTGACAACAAAGAAGATAATGAATTTCTTGATCATAATTATTCAGTTTCACAATTACAGTTATCAAATTCCATTGAAATATGTGATCAGATGACACAAGAAAGTTCTTCACCAATGAGTTTTAATTCATTTCAATTTTTAAAAGAAAATATTTACAATATCTTCAAAGAAAAGGATGAGCGGTCTATAGAAATCTTTATTTTCCTCAAACAAACATTTCCATTAGTAAAAATATCATCACAAATTTATCCAAAAGTTTGCAGGGAGATAAAGATCAAAATTACATTCAAGTTTCATGGCATGGAGGCCATCCAGAATAGATGTACATTTGTATAGATCAGTTAAAAATTACTGTATATATCTTGGAGGATATTTTTGAAAAGTTTCTAGTGTGAACAAAGGAAATCAAGTATTTCCTTATTCTCTCATTTGTTGACAAGTTTCTAATAGGTTTCAGAGTTTTGATAATCAACAAGAAAATGCAACAAAATCTATCAAAGTACATAATGCTTGAATGGTTGCATTGATTGCTTCATTTTACTTTTTCTTTTTGCAAATGTATTCCCAAATTAAAAAATGAAAAGAGGGTGTGTCCTAAAAGAACAATAAAAAAAAAGAAAAGAAACAAATATCAAAATAATATTAAATATGAACCGCGTCAAAAACAAATCATGAAAGTGTTGCACGTTCAAATGCCACTACTATTAGTTTAATTTTACTACATTACGTGCAGCTTGTTCAAAATGACATAATGCATGATAAGTTAAATAGCTTAATTTTGAATTTTTCATGCTTTAAATTTCATGTTGTTAGATAGAGAATAAATATCTAGCCAAACAGTCTAATCTTGGTAGATCACTAGTTAGGTAGAGAAATAATAAGGAGCTCAACAGTTTAATCTGAGCCCTTGGAAGAAATAAGGATAGAATTATTTTGTTTGTTGATTGAAAAATGAATAAGGGTTTGCAAGCTCAAATGCACCCATGCAAATAAAGGAAAAAATGGTAGAGTAAATGATGGGTTGGAAGAAAATAGTTTCACAAGGCATGGATAAGCATCATTTGTCACATTACTAATTTCCCTCCCCGCAATGTGTTCCAGTGGAATATAGCCACATTCTTACTTAATCTGTCTCATGTTTTTTTATCATGGTACTAATACTCCTTTAGTCACATAGAAATATTTATAGGGGGCCTTGCTATGACTTAAGGTTTTGTTCATTGTGTTATAGTTGTACAATACCAATGGGTTAAAGGTTTTGACAATACCGAAGGGTCCCACTATGCTCCCTTGACCTTGAGTAGACCTATATATCCATACTTATTTGATAAATGCCGCAAAATAGAGGTCATATATAGTGGTTTGAGTAAAATATTTTGGTCCTTAAGCCTAAGAAGAAACAATGAATACTAGAGAATTAAAACACACCTTAAAATTGTCATTTTTTATGAAAAAAGATATTCTTAAGCACCTAGGGTAAAGGAGCACATTGAATCACTTTCCTAGGAAATAAAAGAATTATTGAAAAAAAAAAGTTCATAGCTTTTTTTAATGAACTATTATCATTTTTTTATACCATTAATGAATGAAAAGCTTAATTAATGTATGCCTCAATTTAATTCATTTATTTGAATGTCTAAATCTCAGCCTCAAACGAAGAGATTAGAAAGACCATTGTATAGCCTCAAATCAAGAGATTAGGAATACCATCTCACAATGGCCACAATGATTCCAAAACATTGAGTTGATCACAACATGTACAAGAATCTTAGCCTCAAATCAAGAAATGGGTAAGACCATCCAATGATTCAGAACCACTTTGTTGACCAAAAGAACTACAAAATCTTAATTAAGACCCCACTTATACAAATTTATTTATTTATACTCTATTTTAATTATTTTCCTCTTTACTTAAATAGTATTGTATACTTTTTCATGACACATAAAAACCGATTAAAGACATAAAATAATATCTCTCTTCCCTCCCAGCTACACAGACCTGTATAGAGGGCGGCAGAAGTGAAAACCATGATCGTAAGTACCCCAAATAAAAATGGTGATCTAAGTTAAGCAAAAATTTCACCATCAGCATATGACACCCCTCTTCAAACTTTTCTAAAAATCCAGCTACCGAACGATCTGGCATTCTCGACGTTCGCCGCATAGTGCATGCCAACTGTCGCGGCAACATTATGTAACTGCGCTTAATGTAAAATAAATAAATCGAAAAGAAATTTAAGTTTTAGTAATTTGGCTAAAAATCAAATATGAATCTTAAAAGCAAATAGCATAGCTCACCTTTTTTCCTATATGCTTGTTGTTCTTGACCTTTTGACGTAGTTTTGTTATTTACGTAGTTTTGTTATTTCCATGTTGATCCCTCCATGTTGATCCTCAATTGCTTTTCCTGAAAGCAAAGGAGCATCATCCAACCACTCAACTGTTATCTTTGTCTATTTTATTTACGTGTAGTAACTGAAGAAACTCATAACGTTATTGTATTGTATTATTTATCCTTTTTGAGGTGGTGTATTTTACCACATTTGAGAAATGATGATGTACCGATCTTTCCCATTTACAAATAGTTTTGGTATCGATCCAAGGATTTGATGTCCCTACTCCATAACATAGTTTTACTTACAAGGGTTTTCCCCTCGTTTTTAGTAACTGAAGAAATGTGAGAGATGTTAGCATTTTCTGAAAGTTGTTTTCTCCAAAGTTCAACTTTTAAGTTTTATATAGTATATAAATGTCTCGAGCATTTTATAACAAATTAACTTCAGTTGATAATATCGGAGTGAACCTTCAATTCTTATTGCAAAATCGAGGGAAAAGTTGAGATAAGAGCCAAATCACAAATTGGAATATCAACCATTAGGTTAAAATTTGTGAAAACTTTAAAAGACATGAGAATGCGGTTGTGGTTTTGTAGTAAAAATGATTGTATGTCAAAGCCAACCACGAAGGTTAAATTCCCCAACATTAACAAACAGACAATTGGTGCCGGGTGCATGTTTCAAAGGAAGAGCCCGCGGCCATGGCAGCTTAGCTGAATGGAAGTACTTGTGTTCAGGGGGTTCTCCCTCGCGGATCGTTTCACCTACATAGGTGAGTCACTTGTGGTCATAACTTTTTAGGCCAGTTAGTAAATATTAGCAAGTAATATTCCATGGGACTATATTTTATGGTTTATATTCCATAGTCTTACTGAAACCTAATTCTTTAAAACAAATTACAGTTTTTGTAATTTTACCTACCTTGTCCTAGATTTTATGTTCATTCTCCTTTTCTGTATAAGAAAAATAAGTAACACATCACTTGTGGAGTTCAGGTAGTGGTGACTTACGGAAGGGCATCATGAGCTACATAGTCAATGTGATGCTTGTCTATGAATTCTTGATTAATCACCCATGGAGCATCTGGGACAACTTGGTCAACCCACCTGCATAAAGTACCATAAACACAAATCAATAGGTTGTCATCTAAAAATGATGTCTTAATGTAGTTAAAATATAATACTATTGCACCGCTGAACTGATGGTTCAAAAATCTGTGAAAGCTTGTGATAAGGTTCAAAACATGTTGCATTGATATATGGATTGTGTAAACATAAAGATGAACTGCAAAAGATAATCATGTTAAATTTTGTTTTATTGCAATGAAAAAGTGGAAATTATTCTTAGTAATGGATAGCTGACGAGTGACATTGATTCTGAATAGAAAAATAAAACATCACAATGTTCTTTCATGGGGAAGAGAAACAAAAATCAAACCAGACCTGCAATGTCGAAGGGATTCATAGCGCTCAGCTTCTGTCATTACAGTTTTTCCCTTATACCTGTGAGTGAGTAAATCATTGCAGCAACCCACAAGGAGGTATGTGTTGGGAAACCTGCCAGATATGACAACAGATTCATTAATAAGTACTCAGAAAACTTACTTTATTGTTTCTGAAATATGTAGGGCTGTCATAGTATTCTCAAAAACCAAAAAAGTGACAAATTCCCATTGCCCATGTTAGTTGTTCCTAACTAGATCCAAGACGATATGAGAAAGTTGTATTCACTAAATTTCAAAGTAAATAACAAAATCCATGTGAATTGATTGTAGATTATTCAAATAGGTTCAATAGTTATAATACAAGAGTGAATTTGTTTGAGTGGCTCAAATAATGGCCATTATATTCATACGAGTTTCGATTTCCCAACCAATAGAAGGTGATGTTAATGAACATAGCAAAGTTTAAGCAAGCATCCCAATGGCATTAGATGTTGAAATGCAAGTGTAGAATGGAAACTGAAGCGGGGACGGTCAGAACAAAGTGAGGCCAAGCGATGTAGAACTCCACCAGGGAAGAGCTAGACAGGAAGGTTAAAGAGGTCATTGGGACAATATGAAAAGAAGATAGTTCTCATAATTTGGCCAGTTGAAGCAGTTGAGAGTTCTGGAGATGGAATCAAAGGCATTTCTGTGATGGGGAGGATGAATATGTTACCTAGTCAAATGGAAGAACTTTCCAATAACTGATGATGCTAAATAGGGAACAGAGGGACGGACGATGCCCTCACATCAACCAACTTGATTATATGCACCTCAAAACTAACTTCCAAGAAGCTTTCGGTAAATTAACTTCAGGGCATGGAAAACTTTTATTTCAGTTAATACCTTGTAAATTCCCTTTCTCACAGATTTGTTATGCGGCGTTATGTATCTGGTTTTTGGCTTATAAACTAACAAGAGAAGGATTGAAACACAGAAGTGACCACCGCCTGGCATAGTATTAGAAATCTGAGCGCAGGGCAACAGCTTCTACCAAGGTCTTAAACCGAAAAAAGAATACCCAGCAGTTCCCCAATGTACGAATAAAGCATAATTTAAGTTAATGGGAAAACCATAAATATAATGCCGTAGCTTAAAACAAAATTAAAACGAATACTCACAGTTTCTTGGCCTGTTCCAGAGATCGCGCATGCCCAAAGTGAAACAAATCATAAATTCCATCCGCATAGACCCTAACGGGCTTCTCAGTCCTCTCGCTCTTCACGGGATCGGGAGATGGGAGCGGTTGGAATCTCACCGGCGGCTCGTAGACAGTTTCTGCACAGCGCTGCTGCAGCAGTTCTTCATCCACCTGCGATGAATCATTTCTCTTGATGGCGGACCTCTTTCGATTCATGCGAACCATCCTTTATTCTTGTCAATTGTGTAAAATGCCACTGCGATCGCCAAGAAATCGAAGCGAAAAATCCCTCAGCACAGGAAACGATCAGATTAAAAAAGATCAACTCTTCTTGGTCGAGGATGGGATGATCTGATGAAAGATCGGGCAGTACACTTTGAGCGGGTGAAGAGTGAACTCCTGGATTTGATTGTACGTAAACAATATATAGCATACGCGCCTAGTCCGCTTTGTTTACTGAAAGTCGGCCGGGGTCCCCGCGGTTTTGCACATTGATAATTTTAGCCCAGAATGGCAACAAAGGTCCATCCGATTTCGCAAGTGGGATCACAAGATATTTCGTCGTATTGAATGGGATGGTGGTGACATGGGTCTTTAAGTGTTTTGCATGTCATGATTGTGATGTTGATAATTGTTAAGTCTTTTATTTTGGAAATAGTAGGAAGGCTGTAATTTTGGAAATAAGATGAACGGTGTAAGGTTGTGTGGTTGGAATATAATTAGCAAGATTTTGATCATAACAAGTTAAAAAAGATTTATTATTTATTATTATAAATTTAAAATTAATATAGATAACAGATCCTTTCAAATAGATAATAGATCCTTTCAAGATCTAATCAAATGAGGTCATTATACTTTCGGCTACCCATTCCTGTCTCAAGCCTGTAAAGCCTTAGTGCAATATATACATTTAGGGGCAGTCTTCTCATAATATTTTTTATTTTATTTTGTCTCTACTAAGAATATACATGAAGTGCTAATTTAACACATGTAAACAATGTTTTGTAAATATAAATTCGCGTTAAGTTTCCTATCCAAGTTAGTATTAGTACATTTATGTTAAGTTGAGTTCTTAGTCACAAAAAGCACATGTATCAAATTCTGGGGTAATGCAATTGGGTCACATATTAAATCATTAAAGAAATGCGAGGTAGGTGGTTTATTGTGATTCACAACTTTGCACTACACAAAAATGTGGCATATGTGTTTTGTCGATGTTCAGGAATTGTTCGTTTCGACAATCATTCAGCTATTTATTGTCATTGTTGCGTTGGGACTTCCACATTATGCACAGTGGAAGACAACTCCATGTAGTTTTCTCCACACTTTCACATTCCTCACATGTGGTTGGTCAACAAAATATCTTAGATTTTTTGATACATTGTTCGAAGTGCAGAGTTGCATATTAAGGCCATGCTTCTTTCTGCAAGGTCCAAATTTTCTTGTTGTTTGAGAATGCCCACATTTCGAAAATCTATCATAATTTATGCATTTGTATATTTGTATTTCAAACAACAAAAATGAGGCTGAAAAAATATCTAACAATACTATATATTATGTATTGAGAAAATACTAAGCAATATTGTATATCAGTTTATTTGTACAGATGGGAATGTATGTGAATGTGTAGGTTCGTCCATTGTGAAGAGTTTAGAAATTCATATGTATCGTATATCGATGAATATAAAGGTTGGAAAATTTTAATCTTCCTTGTGATTGATTCATTTTCTGGAGTCTCGAGATTTATATGAAGGAAATATTGAACCATGTTACATATCAGTTTCGTAATGAAGTTCTTCTTCATTCAATGAAAGGTTTATTAAGGTATTTCCACACAATGAAAGTTTCTCCACATTGTGCACAACAAAAGATTTTTCCACACCTTCGTATTCTGCATAATGAAAGCCATCGTCGCATAGTTTTTTACATAGGAAGTGAAAATATAAATTCTATTGCGGGTACAAGTTTTCAGTGTGTATAATGTCGAATCTAAGAAATTATTTTTTGGGATCATAATTGTTAATCTTAGTATTAGAGGTTAAATATCTTGTGAGGGGGGTTGAACAAATATGTGGCGGAAGGAGAAATAGCATGGGGTCTTCACTGAAAGGGAAATACCATACCACGTGCATTCATATTGGGGGATATATATTGAGGGAAAAATTGCATAATATATTGATCATATATTAGGGGGTAAAGGGTTTTGATATTGGAATGTATAAAAAATGGAGCACAAAATTAATGAAAAAATATAAAGGGGTATAAAAAACGTTTATAAAATAATGGATGCCTTCAATATCTAATGAAATTAGGTGTTTTTTAAATTGGTAGGTGCACTTTTTTTATATTGGTAGGGGGTTAAATAATGTGATTTTTAGAGATGCCTTCCAATACCTAGTAAAATTAGGGGTATTTTTTAGTATTCCACAAACACATGTGATATGTAAGATATTCATTAAGTGAAGCCCCCATAAGAAAGAGTGCACAAAAAGTGTAGACTATAGAGGTGAAGTCAATTTTTTTTATTTTCTGTAGTGCTTCTCCATACATCCTTACCTTCACACACCCATTTTCATTCCTCCGAATATCACAAAATAAACTTTTTTTGTTGATGCCTCAAATTTTCATACTAAATTATCATTACACAAACTATGGAGGAAAAATCTTAACTTGATATACAACGTACTTTTTAACAAACTCCTCCACACACATATATTTTGTACATGTAATAAAATTAGTCAACATAATCATGGATTTATTGGGATTACAGCAGCTGCTTGAAAATTATCACTTTCTTTTTACCTCCAGTTAAGAATTTTTTTTTATTTTTTATTTTTATAACATAAGGTCTGTTATTGTTAATAACATCAATATAACTCATGGGTATTCCCCCTTTGAATACCTAAACCCAATTTCTATCGAGTTTTTCTTTTCTTTTGTCATCTTGAATAAGATTTAATCTTCCTCTCTTTTGATAGTAGTATACATGCCTTACTTATATGATACATCTTCCACTTACCCATATACTACTTGCATATAGAGCCTTGGGCAATATACATTTAATGAGCATAGGCATATATATATATATATATATATATATATATATATATCTACTATATTTGTATTTATCATATACATTTCCAAACCTTTTTGTATAAATAAACGTGGCCTTGGCAAGATTAATTCAATGAACATATGAATATATATATATATACCCCTATATTTATATATATAACATATATAAGTCCAAAGTCTTTTGGAAGCACCACTATATATATATATATATATATATATATATTACACATAATTTAGAATAACCCCCTTTATAATTCCCTTGGTCCTTTCACATTTATTCCTTGGTAATGGATTGAATATATCATATACCAGTTATACATGGTAAAACCTACCTACACGTTTAACATTCTCACCTCAATTCATTCTATGGTTTCTCCATTCTCCACTATTTAAACTTTGCTTAGAGTTAAGGGGTAAAACTTCTATTAATCTAATTACTATATTAACATTAAGGCCCTTTTTCATTTCCATATTTAATATATAAAACTTTAGATCATTTACCCTTACCAATCGAAATATTTATATAACCAAGGATGTATCGCCTCCAAGTTAAGACACAAATATTTTTTTTTTTTTTTTTCATATGTTTTGTTACTAACATCACCCAACTTATGGGACATTTCAAAATGCCTTGACTCATTTTATCCATATATTCTATATCCTTATCTACTTTATATGCCTTTTGTAATACATTAATATATATATTACTTGTATATAGCTCCTTGGAAATCATCAATTTATGATATATCTATAGCTAGGATAAACATATATATATATATCATCACCTAACCATTAGATATGATATATATATATATATATAGCTAGTATGTTTGTTTTTATAATACGTATATATATATATATTCAACTAACCTCTTGATTACACTTGGCATATATCTATATATATATTCAAAAGTTCATGGAACTACTATATGGATCTTCAACTCTCATAAGTACATATATTATATCAAATTCAAAAACCCCCTTTCTTTTGTTTTTATAACCAAGCATGGCCTATGTGAATATATATTCTAATACCTATGTTCCAAAACCTTTATCATACGTATCATTTGAGGTATATATATATATATACATATATATATGTCCAATATTTAATACGTAACCAATATTTAAGATTTAAGGTGAATTGTTTAATAGGTTGTCGGATATGTAGATCAACCACAATGGGCACACGCATAGGCCCGTAACCCTACCTCGGAGCTGTAGTTTACGAGGCACGAGTTTATAATTATGTGGCACCTCTTCGAGTATATATGAGTATGAATGCGTAGCAACTATTTATATTTGAACATTCATGTGTCGCGTTTCTAGTGGTAAGTGATGAGTTGTAGAATGGTTAAGTGTAACGAATGCTGACCATCGATGTTCCCATTGGTGCACGTTATGGTGTGCAACTCGGGTGTGGAAACCATTCGGCGGCATGAGTAACCCGGTTATACCACTTTGCCGGTTTTACAATACCTTGCCCGCCTGCCATGGTGCGGTTCAAACCACAGGCTGCGCCCCATCCCATCTGAAACCCTACGTTGGTGCTTGACGCGATTTCGGGGTTCAGGGTAGTACAGAGGATAGGTGCGTCGGCGGCCACCAGCTGCTGGCTGACTGACCTTTCGTTCCACTTTTCACATCTACTCAGGTACTGGGAGTGTGTTTCGCTAACATCTGGAGAGGAGAGGGTGAAAGGGTACTTTATACGGGCAACATCGCAGGAATGTGCCTGCATCCCGCCTTCTCAGTACCATGCACAGGCTTAAAATAAGATTAAACTGATCAGAGGGTACCGAAATTTCGGTTCAGCATGGATCTGTTGAAATCCTCTTCAAGATTTCGTAACAGTCGAGGCCACTGAAGGGTACCGGAGTAAATCAATGAACCGGATTTTTTCCCAGTACTTTTATCAGTCGTTTTAGGGTTTGGGCGATCCTTATTAACCTTTCTTGGTCCGATCTCATTCCTATTATTTCAGTTCTCTCTCTGAGTTAAGGGTTCTGGGTTTTTTTTTTTTCTTCGCTGACTCACTCTCTTCGGCCCTGTTTCAGGTCTTGGTTACTTCTGGATATTCAGCCAATTTTTAATTGATTCCCTGCATTGTATACGTGTTTTTTTTTTCTTTTCATCTGGTGCTTTATGTTTGTCAGGTTTCCAACGCTCATGCTGTTTGTCTCGTGACATCCCTGCAGGTCTTGACTACCACGATTCACTCTCGTACTGCTGTCTCCCTACTCTTGGCGGTGTTCTGGTTTCGGCCTGTGAAGGTTTGCACAACACTATTTCGAGATTTTAATTACGGCTAACACTGCGCTACAGGATATATTGGTTTGATTTTGTTTCTTTTTTTCATCCATTATATTTGGGTTGTCCGAAGCTACTCAGTTTTCATAGCCGGTCTCTTGTTGCGCGTTGTTGTTAACTGCCTGTCTCTCAGCGTCCAGGCCCATGTGCCTGAATTTTATTTCTATTGTTCGGTTTTCATGCCATGAACCAAATGCGAAAATCTAATTCGCTGTATTCTAACACTATTCAATCTATGCTATGATAAGGTACGAATGCCAGCGTTCGAGCGACATAAGTAAGGTTACTCTCGGCTCTTTTAACTTGTTAATACATCGTATAACCAGAAATCCCCACTCAGTGTTATCATATTCACGATTTAAAACTGTAGAGGTTTCAACGCTATGGCGTAATGATTTGGGTTAACCCTGTTGATTTTGCGGCGTTTTAGTGCTCTGTCTGTCGACCCTACTTGTGTTAAGTTAACTAAACAGCTATCCCCAGTGCCGTGAGATAATGATGTGTTCTATAATGAAATAGTTTCGTTGATTATGGTGTAAGTACCTGAGTCGTTTAATTCGTCCGCCCTATGGTTTAATAAGTTGACCGCACCTTCGAGCCACTAACGATAATGATAATATATATATATTTCATGATTTGATGTCGATACACACCGCGTTCATCATTATATGGTTCAGATAGGTATATTTCGTAGTTGACAGTGTTAGTTTAAATTTGTATCGCGCCAATGATATATATGTTGCAGGTAGAAGTATATATATGTATATAGCGTATTGAGGATCTGAATCACAGGTACCTAATGTGTAATACTCTATACTTGTTAAGGAATAGCTATGTATATACTTTTGGCCTTACATGTGTATATAGGTAGATTTTTGTTTAATCACTTTATAACATGCCGTGAGCATAGAACACTGTATATGTTTAATAAATCACTTTATAACATTCCGTGAGCATAGATCACTTTATATGTTTAATAAATCACTTTATATGTTTCATAAATCACTTTATAATTGCTATGAGAAATTCAACTTCGTATATAATGTAAGGTTTGCTTTATGGTTTAATAAGAGTCAACCTACGTATTATAGAGTTCTTGCTTGTAACTCTTCGTTCTCTTTTTAAAGTAGACATATGGGTGTTCAAGGGTACTTACTCACGAACCCTAGTTATAATGTGCTGTGTTACAGGTTTGTTTTTTTTTTCAAGGATAAGAATATAATTTAGATATTGCATCTACACCTATACAAATGGTAAAATCTCCATATAGAATGGAGTTATTCTTTTTTTTTCTAGAAACACTCTATATGGTAAAATGCTCATATATGAAATTTCTAATGTTATAATTTTTATAATGATCACATCTGAAATTTATATTCTGCTATCTTACTTATTTCCTTTCTGCTACATACCAAGCATATTTCAGTGTTCCTATGATGATTCTCTAACATACACATAGGCATATCATATCACCTGTTTTTTTTTTTATATATGTAGCTAGTTCATAATTCATACCATCGTAAAATAGAATAACAAACACAAAATTTCGTAACATACCACACTCGCAAAATTACCAACTCCAACCTTAATCTCTTTATCTCCCTGTGATTCACCGAGCAGAGATCACCTCCTAGAACAGATCAACCTCAATCTGTTCTGGAGTAGCTTATTTAAGCTATGCTTTCCCCAAAGCCTGTTTCCAATTCTGCGTCCAGAATTTCAGGATGCTTTATTCCTGTTTAGCCTAGGCTTCCCATTTTGGGACTCTTTAAAGCTACTTTAAGCTTTTCCTCAGCTTTTCCAGCTTTTTCTCACCTCTTCCCAACTACTCCTCTTCATTGGGGAAATTTTAGATTCCTCCTCAAATCTAAATAAATTTCTTTCAAGGATTTTCTGAAAGATTTTTGGGGATTTGTTGCCTTATCCGTCCTCATGGATTTGGCAAGTGATCTCAAATTCTCTTTTTGGTCAAAATGCACAATCATTTTATTTATTTTCTCAAATAAAATATGCAAATACATTCACACCATATTCATCCCTTGGGGTCCACCCCCTTAGGATTAAAGTTCAAATGTCTAACTTTAAAAATTCAACACACAAATTGGGGGGTGTTACATATTCCCCCTCTGAAAATAAACACCGTCCTCGGTGTTCTTATTCAACTACTAGAGTTCATTTAAACAAAAATGGATATCTCTCCATCATTTCAGCTTCCCTTTCCCAAGTGGCTTCTTCAGCAGTAAAGTGCTTCCACTGCACCTTTACTCTGACCACTGTTCTGTTTCTCAATTCAATTTCTTCCCGCTCCAATATTTGAAGCGGTTCTCGTAGAAACTCCCCTTCTGGTTCCACCTGTACAACATTCCAATCAACTATGTGAGAAGCATCATGCACATATCTTTTTAATAATGAAACATGAAATACATTATGCACTCTAACATGGGGTGGTAAGGCCAGCTTGTAAGCCACTGGTCCCACCCTTTCTAACACCTCAAAAGGCCCACAATATCTAGGAGCCAGTTTTGCACAACTTCCTGCATAAAGTGTGCTCTTTTTGGGTTTGATGCGCAAATACACATGGTCCCCCACTTTGAATTCGCGGTGCACCCTTTTCTTATCAGCATAGCTCTTCTATCGGTCTTGTGCCGTCTTTATATTTCTCTGTATTTGTTTAACAATTTTTTCCATTTCTTGTAGTGCATCTGGTCCCAATACCAGTTTATCCTCTGGCTTACTCCAGCTTAAGGGAGTACGGCACTTTCTCCCATACAGTGCCTCAAATGGACTCATCTTAATAGAAGATTGGTAGCTATTATTATAATCAAACTCAGCTAAATGCATATACTCTTCCCACTTTGATGGTCTATCCATCACATACATTCGCAGCATATCCTCCAAGACTTGATTCGTCCTTTCTGTCTGCCCATCTGTTTGAGGGTGATAGGCAGTACTAAAATTCAGTTTAGTGCCCATCCCTCCAAACAATCCCTTCCAAAACGCTGCTGTAAACTTAGCATCTCTATCTGAGACAATTACTTTGGGAACTCCATGAAGCCTGACTATCTCCTTCAGGAACACATTGGCTACTTGAGCTGTTCCAAAAGTAGATTTCACTGGTATGAAGTGAGCAGCTTTTGTGAGAGTGTCGACTACTACCATCACAGAATCATGTTGATATTTAGTCTTCGGTAATCCTGTGATAAAATCCATGGAAACTGTGTCCCATTTCCATTCTGCAATTGGCAGGGGATTTAGAAGCCCTGCTGGGTGTTGATGCTCAACCTTGACTAGTTGACACTCCATACATTTACTCAGATACTCTGCCACATCTCTCTTCAGTCCTGGCCAGAACAACTTCTTTTTCAAGGCTGTTAACATCTTCTGGTACCCTGGATGTCCTGCATAGGGCTGTTTGTGATATTCATCTAGTATTTCTCTTTTCAATGACTCTATATTTGGAATATACAACCTGTTTTTGTAATAGAGCAGCCCTTGTGGATTTTTAGTGTAATCTGTTTTATCCTTTTTCTGTAATTTCACCAAGAGGGCTTCATAGTTGGGATCTTGTTTTGCTGCTTCTCCCACCAATGCTTCTATCTCCATATGGGCACTACTCCCAATGCTATTTAATTGTTGACAAGCATTTCTACTTAAGGCATCAGCAACTTTATTTTCTTTTCCTTTGATATGTTTTATCTCCATATCAAACTCACCTAGAAAAGACAGCCATCTGGCTTGTCTTGCATTCAGGTCAGTTTGGGAAAAGAAATATTTAAGGCTAATATGATCAGTCATTAATGTGAACTTCTTCCCCAGCAGATAGTGCCTCCACATTTTTAAAGCATGAATAACATCTGCAAATTCCAAATCATATGCACTATAATTCTGTTCATGAGTTTTCAATTTCCTAGACTCATAGGCAATCACTGAATTTTCTTGCAATAAGACTCCTCCTAGCCCTTCTCTGCAGGCATCTGTACACACCACAAACTCTTTATCAGGGTCAGCAATTTTTAATATAGGTGCTGAAATAAGTCTTTGTTTCAACTGTTCGAAACTGTTTTGACATTTCTCAGTCCACACAAACTTAACACCCTTCCTTTGTAATGAGGTTATGGGATTTGCTATAGCAGAAAATCTCTCCACAAATCTGCGATAATAGCCTGCAATTCCCATAAATGATATTACTGCTGAGACATCAGTGGGAACTGGCCATTCTTTAATGGATTTTATCTTTTCAGGGTCAACAACAAGCCCTTTTTCAGAAATAATATGGCCTAAATATTGAATTTTATCTTTATAAAATTCACATTTACTGAACTTGGCATATAGCTGGTTTTCTTTTAAAGTCTGCAACACTATTCTCAGATGTTCCTTGTGTTCCTCTTCGTTTTTAGAATAGACCAAGATATCATCTATAAACACAAGAACAAATTTGTCCAAATATTTATTCAACACACTGTTCATTAGACACATAAAGGTGGCAGGGGCATTTTTCAAACCAAAAGGTAGGACTACAAATTCGTAATGCCCATACCTGGTTCGAAATGCTGTTTTGCTGATGTCTTCTTCTTTAATTCTGAGCTGGTGATAACCAGTCCTTAAATCTATCTTGGAAAAGACTGAGGCTCCTCTTACTTGATCAAAAAGATCATCAATTCTAGGAAGTGGATATCTATTCTTAATGGTCAACTTGTTCAGTTGACGATAGTCGATGCACATCCTAAAAGTTCCATCCTTCTTTTTAACAAATAAAACAGGTGCTCCCCATGGAGACACACTTGGTCTAATGTAACCCTTATCCAATAATTCTTGCAGCTGCATCTTCAGCTCCATCAGTTCTGGTGGACTCATCCGATAAGGAGCTCGGGAAATAGGTGTAGCTCCCAGCACCAGATCTATAGAAAAGTCAATTTCTCTTTTGGGGGGAAGATGAGGGATTTCCTTGGGAAAAACTTCCTTAAATTCTCTGATGACTGGTATAGCATCCATTAATTCTTCCTCAGTTTGCTGTTCTATTTCTTCTACCTGCACTGCATAGACTTGGTATCCTTTTCTAGCTGTTCTCTTCAATTGTAAGGCTGATATTTGTCTTACTACAATGGGTTTTGGTTTCCCTTTTAGTGTAAAAGGTTTCCCTTCCTCATCTACACAATGCAGGGTTTTATCCCAGCAGTTCATCAGGGATTTCTTCTTTTCCAGCCAATCCATTCCTATCAGCAGATCATAGGATCCTAATGGCAATATGTTCAGATTTACTTCTGTTGGGAACCCATTTAATTGTATTGCTGTTTTGGGCAACTTATGTGTGACCTTTCTCTTAGTTCCAGTGGCCAGCTGTACCAACCATGACTGCTGAAATTTTTCAGGTTTAATTTTACATTTTTCTACAATTCCAGGACTAATGTAACTCAAAGAAGCACCTGGATCAATCAAAACAGTAACAGGTAAGTCATAAATCTTACCCTCCATTTCCACCATGGTTGCTTGATGTTCTGCTTGCCGATTTTCCAATGCTGCACTGATAGTTGGTATGTTTCTGGCTATGTCATTGACTGTTGTTGCCTCTCGCTCTCTGCTGATCATGTGTATA
Source organism: Pinus albicaulis (assembly GCA_034641835.2). Classification (NCBI taxonomy): domain Eukaryota; kingdom Viridiplantae; phylum Streptophyta; class Pinopsida; order Pinales; family Pinaceae; genus Pinus; species Pinus albicaulis. The sequence continues at coordinate 48,831 of JAXQQM020069436.1, read as the reverse complement.
TTGCGATGGGGGCAGCCCCTCATCATATGGGGTTCTCCACAGCCCCAACATTTCAGAGGTTCCTTCATTTTGACTGTCCCTTCTTTTCTATTGTTCCCTTCTACTGGTTTTGAAGCCACTTGAGACTGAGCAGTTTGACTTTCTTTTGGTTTGCTGAACTTTTTCCTTTGATGATCTCTACCAAAATTCCTTAAATATGCTGGTTTTGGTCTCTTTCCTTTGAACTCACCCTTGTTCATCCAGCTCTTCCCTTGTTCAGCTTTACCTTTAAACTGTTGATAGCATAATCTTGCTTTTCTAACAACTTCATCCATGGTCTTTGGGTTGTCAAACTCAATTTTCTCCTTGTACACAGTAGGCAAACAATTTAAAAACCTTTGCACTTTTGCCTTTTCTTCCCTAATGTAAGGGACATACCTTAGTAGATTAGTAAACTTAGTGACAAACTCATCAATAGTGAGCTGCCCTAGCCTAAGCTCATGGAATTCTTTTGCTTTATCATCATAATAACGTTCATTCAAATAACGACTCTTGAACTTTGTCTGAAAATCTTCCCAAGTAACTGTTTTTTCATCAATAGCATGCACCATTTTTGTCTCTTCCCACCACAGTGTGGCTTTTCCTTGTAGCTGGTACACAGCTAATCTAGCCTTCAGATTACTCTCATATTCATAGACTTGGAAATACTTGATCATGTTCAGCAACCAAGCTTCAGCATCCTCCTCCTTCTCCCCATCATAGGAGGGAGGTTTAATCTTTCTAAATTCTCCCTGCAACTCTCTTTTCTGCTTATGTTGATTTCTAGCTGCATCCTCATCCTCAGATTCATCCATCTTTCTTTTTCCACAACCTTCGCCCTCCTGGCTGTTCCGGGAAGTTAGATCTCTAATGAGATTTTCCTGCTCCTTACTGGCTGATGACAACATGTCATTTTGGCTTCTTAATTCAGCCAACTCTCGTTGCATCCGGTGCAACATAGCCAGTACCGGGGCATTGGGATCTGGAGTAGCAAACTCATCCCGCAGATCCACATAAATCCCTTCACCTTCAGCCATTTCAACTGTACACACTTACAACACATATTAGCAAAGTTTATAAACTTCAGAAAAACAAAATATGTAATAAGCAGTGAGCACAAAACGACAGCCCAATTTGTTGTAACTAGTGCTCCGATACCATTTGTAACGCCTCCAATTTACAGAATTTTTTATTTTTTTTTTTTTTTTCATAAGGTTTTGTTACTAACATCACCTATAACTTATGGGACATTTCCCCGAAATGCCTTGACTTATTTTATCCATATATCTTTATATCCTTATATCCTTTATATGCCTTTCTGTAATATATATATTACTTGTATATAGCTCCTTGGAAATCATCAATTTATGATATATCTATAGCTAGGATAAACATATATATATATATCATCACCTAACCATTAGATATGATATATATATATATATATAGCTAGTATGTTTGTTTTTATAATACGTATATATATATATATTCAACTAACCTCTTGATTACACTTGGCATATATCTATATATATATTCAAAAGTTCATGGAACTACTATATGGATCTTCAACTCTCATAAGTACATATATTATATCAAATTCAAAAACCCCCTTTCTTTTGTTTTTATAACCAAGCATGGCCTATGTGAATATATATTCTAATACCTATGTTCCAAAACCTTTATCATACGTATCATTTGAGGTATATATATATATATACATATATATATGTCCAATATTTAATACGTAACCAATATTTAAGATTTAAGGTGAATTGTTTAATAGGTTGTCGGATATGTAGATCAACCACAATGGGCACACGCATAGGCCCGTAACCCTACCTCGGAGCTGTAGTTTACGAGGCACGAGTTTATAATTATGTAGCACCTCTTCGAGTATATATGAATATGAATGCGTAGCAACTATTTATATTTGAACATTCATGTGTCGCGTTTCTAGTGGTAAGTGATGAGTTGTAGAATGGTTAAGTGTAACGAATGCTGACCATCGATGTTCCCATTGGTGCACGTTATGGTGTGCAACTCGGGTGTGGAAACCATTCGGCGGCATGAGTAACCCGGTTATACCACTTTGCCGGTTTTACAATACCTTGCCCGCCTGCCATGGTGCGGTTCAAACCACAGGCTGCGCCCCATCCCATCTGAAACCCTACGTTGGTGCTTGACGCGATTTCGGGGTTCAGGGTAGTACAGAGGATAGGTGCGTCGGCGGCCACCAGCTGCTGGCTGACTGACCTTTCGTTCCACTTTTCACATCTACTCAGGTACTGGGAGTGTGTTTCGCTAACATCTGGAGAGGAGAGGGTGAAAGGGTACTTTATACGGGCAACATCGCAGGAATGTGCCTGCATCCCGCCTTCTCAGTACCATGCACAGGCTTAAAATAAGATTAAACTGATCAGAGGGTACCGAAATTTCGGTTCAGCATGGATCTGTTGAAATCCTCTTCAAGATTTCGTAACAGTCGAGGCCACTGAAGGGTACCGGAGTAAATCAATGAACCGGATTTTTTCCCAGTACTTTTATCAGTCGTTTTAGGGTTTGGGCGATCCTTATTAACCTTTCTTGGTCCGATCTCATTCCTATTATTTCAGTTCTCTCTCTGAGTTAAGGGTTCTGGGTTTTTTTTTTTTCTTCGCTGACTCACTCTCTTCGGCCCTGTTTCAGGTCTTGGTTACTTCTGGATATTCAGCCAATTTTTAATTGATTCCCTGCATTGTATACGTGTTTTTTTTTTCTTTTCATCTGGTGCTTTATGTTTGTCAGGTTTCCAACGCTCATGCTGTTTGTCTCGTGACATCCCTGCAGGTCTTGACTACCACGATTCACTCTCGTACTGCTGTCTCCCTACTCTTGGCGGTGTTCTGGTTTCGGCCTGTGAAGGTTTGCACAACACTATTTCGAGATTTTAATTACGGCTAACACTGCGCTACAGGATATATTGGTTTGATTTTGTTTCTTTTTTTCATCCATTATATTTGGGTTGTCCGAAGCTACTCAGTTTTCATAGCCGGTCTCTTGTTGCGCGTTGTTGTTAACTGCCTGTCTCTCAGCGTCCAGGCCCATGTGCCTGAATTTTATTTCTATTGTTCGGTTTTCATGCCATGAACCAAATGCGAAAATCTAATTCGCTGTATTCTAACACTATTCAATCTATGCTATGATAAGGTACGAATGCCAGCGTTCGAGCGACATAAGTAAGGTTACTCTCGGCTCTTTTAACTTGTTAATACATCGTATAACCAGAAATCCCCACTCAGTGTTATCATATTCACGATTTAAAACTGTAGAGGTTTCAACGCTATGGCGTAATGATTTGGGTTAACCCTGTTGATTTTGCGGCGTTTTAGTGCTCTGTCTGTCGACCCTACTTGTGTTAAGTTAACTAAACAGCTATCCCCAGTGCCGTGAGATAATGATGTGTTCTATAATGAAATAGTTTCGTTGATTATGGTGTAAGTACCTGAGTCGTTTAATTCGTCCGCCCTATGGTTTAATAAGTTGACCGCACCTTCGAGCCACTAACGATAATGATAATATATATATATTTCATGATTTGATGTCGATACACACCGCGTTCATCATTATATGGTTCAGATAGGTATATTTCGTAGTTGACAGTGTTAGTTTAAATTTGTATCGCGCCAATGATATATATGTTGCAGGTAGAAGTATATATATGTATATAGCGTATTGAGGATCTGAATCACAGGTACCTAATGTGTAATACTCTATACTTGTTAAGGAATAGCTATGTATATACTTTTGGCCTTACATGTGTATATAGGTAGATTTTTGTTTAATCACTTTATAACATGCCGTGAGCATAGAACACTGTATATGTTTAATAAATCACTTTATAACATTCCGTGAGCATAGATCACTTTATATGTTTAATAAATCACTTTATATGTTTCATAAATCACTTTATAATTGCTATGAGAAATTCAACTTCGTATATAATGTAAGGTTTGCTTTATGGTTTAATAAGAGTCAACCTACGTATTATAGAGTTCTTGCTTGTAACTCTTCGTTCTCTTTTTAAAGTAGACATATGGGTGTTCAAGGGTACTTACTCACGAACCCTAGTTATAATGTGCTGTGTTACAGGTTTGTTTTTTTTTTCAAGGATAAGAATATAATTTAGATATTGCATCTACACCTATACAAATGGTAAAATCTCCATATAGAACCTGTTTTTTTTGTTCTTAGGGAATATAATAAAATTTAATCATCTATAGAGAGCAAGTAACTTCAGATCTGAACTGACTTGAGTTTAGAGTTTCTGGAGTTTCTACTCTATATATTTCTGGATTACAACTAAACAGAATATGGAAGGTGAATGCCTTAAAAGGAATTCTGTTAAATGTAGTCCTACATCAACCATACAAATTCTTTTAAACTTTTTTTTTATATGTAGCTAATTCATACCATCAGAAAAATAGAATAACACAAAATTTCAGAACATACCACAGCCTACAAAATGACCAACCTCCCAACCTTAGAATCCTCTTTATCTCCCAGGATTCACCCCCGAGCAGAGATCACCTCCTAGCACAGATCAACCCCTGATCTGCTTAGGAGCAGCTTATTTAAGCTCATAATTTCCCCAAAGCATGTTTCTAATTCTGCGTCCAGAATAGCAGGATGCTTTCTTTCCTGTTTAGCCTAGGCTTCCCATCTTGGGATTCTTTAAAGCTGCTTTAAGCTTTTCCTCAGCTTTTCCAACTTTTTTCTCACCTCTTCCCAACTACTCCTCTTCATTGGGGAAAATTTTAGATTCCTCCTCAAATCTAAATAAATTTCTTTCAAGGATTTTCTGAAAGATTTTTGGGGAATTATTGCCTTATCCATCCTCATGGATTTGGCAAGTGATCTCAAATTCTCTTTTTGGTCAAAATGCACAATCATTTTATTTATTTCCTCAAATAAAATATGCAAATACATTCACACCCTATTCATCCCTTGGGGTCCACCCCTTTAGGATTAAAGTTCAAATGTCTAACTTTAAAAAAATCAACACACAAATTGGGGGTGTTACACAACAAGTGGCCATAAATTAGAGGTGTTGTTATAGATTCCTAATATTTTCATCCAAAATTACAGCCACCCACACACATATATATAAAGAGAGAGACATCTTAACAAGGGAGCAAGCTATGAATATGGAGATAAGATTTCTCACAACATAAAGAATATATAATATTTTAAATAAGTTGGAGTAACATGAATAAGGAGATAATATTTTTCACAACATAGAGAAGATACACGACTTTAGAATAGTTGGATAGTAATATCACAGAGATAAAAATGACATTTCGTTGATAGTGTTGAATAGTTTTATTTTATTACAAAAGCATTGAGGTTGGAACCTCAATTTTATTTTTTCCATGCTTAATAAGTTGAGGTTTTATATGGATCTAAATAAATTCAATTTCAACACATGATTATAAATGAGAATGAGAATAGAAAAAACAAACACATCAAATGATAATTGGCTAGGTTTCTAGTATTATAGGCTAGTTGTGATTTTATAAATTAATTTTATGAAACCAAAAATCTAGTTATTATAAATAATTCATAAGAGAAATTCTAGACTACAGATGCCTAAGACTTCATATTTTACACTTTGACTTAAAAAAATTGGTTTGCAAAATCTTCTAGAAACTAATTTCCACTTTGGAAAATATTATACTACAAATCTGATTATCAAAATTTGAAATACATAATTATGGAATACATATTATATGGGTGAAATACAAAGGTCAAATCTGACCTATTCCAAATGCATAGGCACCAATCAACAATTTTCATACCAAACAATTAGTACATTTTTGTCTTGACCTGTTATAGCCTTGTTGAAACAAATTTCATAGTGATTCATAAAGTTTGGTTCCTTTTATAGCCTAAAAACTATGGAACGAAAAATCTTGATGAGCCCCTAACATAGTTTGACATATTCTCTAAACTGAATTTTGAAGCAACAGTTATATGGGTGAGTTATGCCCATCCTCCTACTCATGGTTAGATTGAAAACTCCTGAAATTGAAATAAGGAGAGAGGACCTATAATCATGTAGACATTTTCAATGTTACATGATATCACCACCTGTAATTTTATGTCACATGGTAAGAAACCAAGAATGGAAAGCTTATCTTATTTTTTCCTATATTTTGGAAAAAATTATACAATTTTTTACTTGGGATAGATCTAAGCTCTTGGGACCTCATTTGAAATTAGACAAGGTGACCTTCTACACTATTGATTAGTAACAAGTTTGTTAGTTGCAATGCATGGCAGTCTTCCTTGAACATTAATGATATTGGAAAGAAGATAACAAGTAGATATATCTAGTACAAATGAAGCACTCTAAATGTTGCATGAATTCATTGTTGTCATAGACATATTTTTCTCAGAAAATAACAATTTTTGTTGTTGACATATCAGGTAAATGATGTTGTACATTCATCTAAATAAGCTATTTTTGAAGTGATGTTTTCTTTGTACGAAAAGCAACCTCGGTCCAAAATACAATTCAAGTTATTATCAACAATGTTACAAATATGAAGTTGTGATAATTCCTTTAAATTGCACCAATAAGTCAAACAATTTGTTTACAAAAATAGAGCTATTGTACATGTTATGGAAATGTTCCTTTATGGATTTTGAAACAAAATAACTACCTATTTCACTTTGGCATTTCCTTTCTCCCACTTTGGGGTTGTGCTACTTCTACTATAGTCTGTAATGCATGGGTCTAAAATTAAATAAGAAGCTCTTAAAATGGAGAAGTATATTAGATTTTTGATGCAACAGTAGAATATAATTTCAACAGAGCATTAAATTTTCTTTCTATCATCCGGGTAGTATGTGCCAACATCTAATTGCAACAATATGTTCCCATTTCTACAAAGTAGTAAATATATATTATTACATCTCCTTAACATGCTATCATTTTTGTTAAATTTAAGAGGTTTCACTTTGTATGTTACTCTAAATTTGAAAGTAAATGTTTTTTTTTCTTTTATTCAATTGTTTGAAGAGAGATCAGGTCCAATTACACATAGTGAGGATACAATGCCTGAGAAAAAAATAATAATGAACAATAATTCAAGTCATTAGTTGTACCAATGAGGTTAGAGTTTCAACACATAACAAAAGTAGATAACGCGGAATTTGTGAAGTAAATTTCCAATGTGTTATAAATGTTTCATGATACAAAATTAGAAGTTAGTTTATATTTTTCTTTCTCTTTCATTTTATATCCACGTTTATATGCTTTAATAATTATGTTTTTCTTTATTTAGGTTGACTATTGGTTCAGTTGAAAGATGAGTTGTATTGTTAGGATACATTTATTGCTATGTATTAGAAATAAAAGTGCCTTAGTTTTCTTTTAGATGAAGAACATAATTCAAGAGACAATGCAGCTAAATATGAAAATCCTATATTGAAAATATACAAGGTAATTTTTTAAGTTAACAACACTTTCTTCTGTAGTTAATTCTTAGATCAATATTCTCACGGTACATGTATTTTTTCTTTAGGCATTGTGGGCAATACAACTATGGGATAGGAAATGGATTTTTCTTCAAAGGAGAAAGAATTATCTTAAAGCATATTACAAGAAGTGCGTTGTAGACAGGGAAAATTTTAGGGGCTAATATTTGCAGGTGGGATAATATTCCAAGCTTTTTCCAAAAAAAAGGGATTTCTCCAAATTACATTTTTCTAAAAATGAATTCACCAAATCTAAACATTTTTAGAAAATTTTCTTCAAACATTTTAAAATTTTGATATTAGGTACTACTAATATTCACCAAGGTCACTAAACTTTAAGATAAAATTCCATCCATTAAATTTTCCCTAGTTGTACAAGAAGCACAAAGATATGAAAATAAATGGGTGACCACTATCGATCGAGATTTTCATCGACTTGTATCTACTGCCACTATGGCCCATCCATAGGTAGTAAGGGTTTTATTTATAATGGGAGGTATGGAAGGAAGTGATCAATTTTTTGGCTTATATGTAGTTTGGATGTCGACCTCTCTTCTATTTATTTAGGTATAAAGTATCATTTATCCATATTTTTGGGTTTCTCCTTATTTTTGTTGTATATATTTATAATAGGCAGTTCTTGGCTTTGAAAATATGTCGAGAAACCAACTCGACCAAAATTTTCAAGCTGGCCCTTGAACTAGAGGGGGCTCCCTCAAGTGTTACGAGGCTTTTTTTAATGTTGTTCACTGTCACTAGACAACGACCTATGGATCAAAATGGAAATTTCTATGATATATTATGGGTGATTTTTGATGATTATACATTCTTTGTCCATGAATAAATGCCTCTCTTGTAGATTCCTTGGTCAAATTTCTAGCATCTAGTTTGACATAATAACATGATTTTTAGAAAATTTGACAAAATAATATAAGAGAATTCATGATAATTAAGCATTCATAATGAATACTTAATAAACCAGACATAGTGGATGTGTGTAGAATATTTATACAGCTTAACAAAACATATTCAAGAGATGAAAGAAGACAACAATTAACAGATGTAGAGGAATTAACCAAGACAACCACTTCAGTTAATTGATATCTTTAAATGATTATAAATTTGCAAGGGCCTTTAAGAGAGATTCAAACTCAATCTATTCTTACCCAGATCTCCTATGTTGCCTTGAACATGTGCATAAACAAATCATTAAAGCATTGGAAAAACATATAGGAAAAATAAATTATGTCATGAACTGGAGCTAGAATACTTCAATTAGGAATTTTGTAATAAACTTTTTACAAAGTGACAAGGTTTTGGCATCAAAATCCAACCCTTGTTACATTACAATTGAAACAATATATAGAAAAATAAATTAAGCTAACTTTGTCTAGCTTTCTGGAATCAAATCATGAACAATATATTAAAAATAAAAACAATCACTCGAAAACTACAATAAATTTGGAAATACTAGAAAATAGGGTTTTTATTATATTGTTCAAGTTTCTTTTAGGAACACATTTGCTACTTGGGTTGTCCCAAAAGTAGATTTTACAGGTATGAAGTGTGCAGCCTTTGTTAAATTATCCACCACTACCATCACTGAATCATGCTGATACTTTGTTCTGGGTAACCCGATTATAATTCCTTTTCCAAATGTTTTCATACTCCAAGTATACCCTTCACATCATTTCATCTCATCATAATAGAAAGTTAATATACTAATTAATTGTCCCCTAGACAATTTCATTTTAGTTTTAACAACTATATGTTATCTCACCATTTTGTTTTATTTTTCATAACATATATTGTATTGAAGTATTTTATTACTATCGTTATATTTCTAAGGTTGTACATATACCTATCTCTATGCATATATATTATCGAACCAATTATTGGATTTACCTATTATCTATAGGTGAGAGCGATTACTTTTGTAACCATACAATGAATTCGATTTATATATATATATATATATATATATATATATATATATATATATATATATATATATATATATATATATGTCGTTAAGTGCAAATCCTTAGAACTTTAATAATCATTCATGAATTCTCAATAAATCATATCCCACGTTTATAATAAAATCTGTTGACTATATATATTTTCGATGTGATTATAACTTATGACAATGGTTGATATTTCCATTCTCATGTCAAGTACACCTACTTTTGATTTTCCACATCAATTTTGGTTTCATAACTTTCGAGGCACATTTCATTAATGGACTTATTGTATAGTTTACGCTATGAGTACTTGGTCGTTAAAACCTTGCTTTGTTACCCATGCTTCCATATGATTTAAATTCTGGGGATCTATTGAATTGATAGGAAATTTTTATCAACTCTTGGTTTTAGCAATCTTTGTACCAACCAATGTAATTTGAGATTGTATTTTTATGACACCAAGATATTTTAACAGCTGTTGGTAGATGTAACATTTATGTTATCGATCCTCCCCCACGCATCGATCCCCAATAGTTTTCTAAGATATTGACAAGTGTAAGGTGATCATCCCATAGGGTTTTGGTTCCTGTTTCACATTTAAATGCGAAGATTCAGAATAGTGTTCATTTCTCTTTCGTCGCATTTCTTTTTCTTTGTATCTCCTCCTCTGTTACTCTAATGGCGCCGATGGTCTTATTTCTCACGTCACTCCTTCAATGTAACGAACTATCTCTTTGTTCCTTATGGTGTCCATACTTGGGGAATATTCCCCAACCTTAATATAATAATTATCCATTTCTTGTTTATGAACATTTCCAGGGTTTTACAATTTAATTATTTATTTTAGACTGATATCGATTTCGATTTTATTTTCATTCTATGCATATGAACTTGCAACACTATAGAATGTATTTGTATAATCATATCTCTGTTATCCCATTCCTTTCAGCGTGATTACTATCGAAACAATGAACCTATATGTCCATAAATCACAGGTATTGATACTGGCTTCTTGGTTTTTCCCCAATTCGGGATAGTTTATTTCAATTTCCTTTTCGTTTTTTACCACTGGTTTCATGGTATCTCGGTAGGATTTTTAATCCCAATCGATTTAACATACATTACTGTATTTAAACTCTTAAATTCGTTTTAGTGTCGTTTTTCTATTCGCATTTACTCAATATCATCTACTGAATTACGATAGCCCTATTTGTTTTCTACAGGTAACAAAATAAATTCCAACTTTATTTTGTACGAGCTTGATTTCTTCATGTATAATGATACTAACCTAAGTGTTATTTCCAGGTTGGTAACGCTCAACACTTCCGTTTCTATATGCAACACTTCGGCGTAGTCTCAAGATGGATCTCTGTTAGCATATTTTTCCTATAGAACTGTGAAGATTTTTATTTACTAGTGAGTTAATCTTTTTCTCATTGATGTATAAATTGACAAGGATGCTTAGAAAGAATATTCCCAAATTGCTATTATAGTTTTTATACTTAAAAATGAAAACTGTGATAACGTTCTGCCGAGATTATTCGACTTGTTATGTTTCTTCTCTTGAGATATGCAATTTGAACTTTGCCATATTTATTTAGCTATTATATATTACAGTCTTTATTCTGGCTGTATGTTACGTTTTTATTTGTTTAATATCCCTCTGATATTTTTATAATGGCTAATATACATGCTGTGCATTTCGCTTGCAACATAGTTGAACTCGAAATGTTTAATTTGGGAATTTTTTTTCAATATTACAATGACAGGAACTATTTGTATTCAAAACTTTACTGTGTGTAAAGATTTATCATTGCTATATTTATGTTTTTAAATATAACAATATCATTTCTCTTATCCACAATTTTTTTATTTTTATTTTATTTTTATTTTATTTTATTTTTTATTTTATTTTATTTTATTTTATTTTTATTTTTATTTTTTTTCAGTTGAGATGTATATATAAAATATATACATAGATTATACATAGATAACTCATCAATATTTTTTCTTAATTCATGAAATTTATAACTCTGTTATTTTAGTTTAGATGTATAAAAAATGTTACAGTGTAGTTTTATTTAAGGTATAACAACTTTTCATAGCTCTATAGCTATGAAACAAATTTGTTATTTCTCTTTATTCTTTCATAAAATATATACATTTTATTTTCCTTTCACTCTGTATTTATTAAATAAAACAGAGTTGACATTTTAATTATAGATAGGACTCTTTACTATACCTCTTTTAAACAAAACTGTGGAGGATATCACTTTGTTTCCTTTACCAATTCTAGCTTTGTTCTGATATTAATTAGAATGGTGTATACAATGTCATCAATAAGTAGATTTCTCTATACTAATTTTTCTGTGAGAAAAATTTCACAGTTATGTTAACAACCATGGTTAATGACATAAATTATTTTTATGTATCATATATGTGAATAAAATACTATAGTGCACTGATTTTCAATTTTTATCAGCTACATGTATTCTAATATTTTCATTGTGTATAATCTGATTGAAATTCTGCATTGTTATGTAATTTTACTTTATTTCTGAAATTAGCAGAATTGTTTCTCCATAAAATTTCTTCCTAGTAGAATAATTACTATTCCATATACCAGATAATTTACCAACAATAGCTCTTTTTAATTTTCTTTGCTATCTTTTCCACTATTAATATTTTTATTAAATTTGTATTACAATAACAGATTTAAGTTAAACTTTTATACCGCTATGGGAATAAAATATATCATCAAATTTAGACCACTAATGGTTTATAGATTCTGATTGATATTTCTCATTTAGCTTCTATTCCTACAACTATACATAATTTAGAAGATTTATTTCTTCTGATACTTTATGTTAAATGCATGGAATGTAAAATCCACAATCTAAAAACATAAAATTAACTCAACCTCAACACAATGTAAATTTTCTGAATCATGTTTATAACAGAAAAAATTAAGTTATATGTGCATACCACTTAATTATATGACCAATCCTCCCAACCTTAGAGTTCTTCCATCTCCAGAACTCACCCCCGAGCTGAGATCCCTCTCCAGAACAGACCAACCTCCATTTGTTCTGGAGTAGCTTATTTAAGCTTATGCTCTCTCCAATGCCTGTTTCTAATTCTGCATCCAGAATTTCAGGATGATTTTATTCCTGTTTGCCTAGGCTTCCCTTATTTAGGAACTTTAAAGCTGCTTTCTGCTTTTCCAGCTTTTACCTCTTCCCAACTACTTTCCTCATCATTGGGGAAATTTAGATTTTTTCCTCAAAAATCTAAATTAGAAACAAATTCTTCCAAGGATTTTTGAAAGATTTTTGGGGAAAGTCTTAGCCTCTTTCCATACCTCATGGATTAGGCAAGTGATCTCAAAAATCTCATTTGGTCATAGTGCATAGAAATTTTTTATTTATTTTTCATAAATAATTAATTAATTACATCCACACAATAATTATCCATTGGGGTCCACTCCCCTTTGGACTTAAGTTCAAATGTCTAACTTGCAAAACATAAAACCAGGGGTGTTACAACCGCGACGTGGCACAAAAAACCTGTCATCGGTGCTAGTTTTACTTACAGTTAACGTTTTACAAAAGTAATTATTTGGTTTATTTCTTGGTGTGCCAAGGTTAGAACCAAATAACAATATTTTTGAACTTGTTGCACAATATCATCAATTTTTAGTTCCCTGCGCAAATGGAGCTAGTACCAAATCATTTCTCACTAAAATTGGCACTTGTGGAAAAGCACAAATAATGAAACTAAAAATTTCTTACGATATTAAGAGGTTGCAATGTCATTTGAGCATATACTTTATATGTTTCCACATATGGCTGGCATTCAATAAGGTGATTATTAAATTTTAAATCTTGTATATATAATGATATGAATAAAAGTGTTCACAACCAAAGTAAGGATGAAATGCAAAGAACCCACATGAATTGTAATAGTCTAAAGTTGGCAAATTAATTGAGTTGGAAGATTCAAATAATTGGATATACAAGCATCAAACTCTTTGTTTGTTGAAGTGAATCCCTGAAATCACATTGATTATGATTAGTTTCATTACGTAACATTAAAATTTCAAAATATTGGGGTCACATTTTATGATGAAAGCAAGATAAGAATTCATTATTTTTAGTAATTTGAATAAAAAATAAGATTGAAAATTAAAAATTAGTGAGCAACCACCTCACTTGCTCATTGTGACCTTGTGGAAAATAAACAACCTTGCTCCCAAAAACACGTAAGGACACAAGCAGTCCATCATATGCATCCCAAAGCTCTCAATTAAGGCATATCCTCGCCCCTTCTTGATGTGACATGAAGAAATAAATTGTCAATTGTATATTCCTTTAAAAACCTTTCGACATTCCAATAGTAACTGTGTAAAGTAATATGATATTATGAATGTAAAATTTGAGGTATAAATCACATTAACTTGACAAATATTCCAAATGACGGCATTTTCCATAGACATTTTTACATTAATTATTTTTCTAAGGTTTCATAGTTTGATATGATGAACTAATTTAAAATTCTCCACTATCTCAATTACATCTCAATATGAAATTATAGAATCCAAAAGAAATTCAATAAAAATAAAAATCATTCTAACTAGAGTAATGGGTACATTAAAAAGTTAAGAAGCATTATTTTTACGTTTAGGCTCTTAGAAGAATTTAAGAGGAAATTCATTACATAGATATCTTTTATTTAAAATTCCATGAGACTTCATGGCCATATGGGACAAATAAAAGCTTACATCATGTGTGAAATTTTAGAAGAAAATAATGCCAAAAATGGCAACAAACAAAGATAGAGGTGAAAATATGGTAACCAAAGGATGTTTTTGACCTACTCATCTGATTATTATATTGTTAACCAATTCATAATTTTTTGCAAGTTATTCAAGAAATACAAAGAAAGTTAATATATGATGGAAAATAAAACCAATTCTTAAATAAAAGTTGTTTAACTAAAACTAGTGTACTCTTATAACTAATTGCACCCTACTAAAGTTTGATAAAATGACATAAGATAGCATGTTAGGGTCATTTGGTCTAAACACAATAAGATGTGAAATTAAATTATACCTAGGAAGTATAGAAGAACTCTTCTTTATGCATATACCATTCAATATTTTTTCACTCCCCCTACTGGTATGCTATGGTTCAATCCATCAATAATTTCCCCTAATGGATACAAAATCCCTAGATAGGACAAAGTGAGAACTGTATTTCTAGACATTATTTTTTTTTTATAGGAGAGTTTATGGATGAGAAGTTGAATATGGGGTTTTTGTTGTCTTTGACAGCTCAACAAATGTTAAAAACCAAAATTTGATAAATGTTCTTGGTGTGTTGGCTAGTGATGAAATCTTCCTTGCAGCCCAAGACTCATACTCATTTGTACCATATTTTGGGAGAATTGCATACCTCTTACCGAAAAATAATAATGATCCAATATGAAAATTCATTAAAGATAATATAGTTAACTGTAAAGTATCAGGAAAAACATTGAGCATGTACATCCTCACATTTTTACTGTAATTGTTTGCTGCACACGTTGAATCTTTTAATATATAATATTGTTAAGCACAGACAGCATGACCAAATCAATGACTTGTAGAAGGAATGCAATTCTATCCTCCAATTCATAACAAGGCATATTTTTATCCACTACATTTACCAGATTCACTCTAAGTTAAAATTACTTAAGCTCCCAAGGACTAGATTTGGTAGCCATTAGCTCACATTTAAGTGTCTATTGAAGATAATATGAGCATTGGGTAATGTTATGGTGAGTGATTTATTGGAGAACTTGAGGATACATAATACAACAAATAGAGATAGGGAGCCATTTCTGGGCCAAAATACAAAAACAAAGGATATGTCCAAAAAATTTCATGCAACGACCATAGCAAAAAATCATAGGCGTGTGACCAAAAAGAAAAAATGAGACAAAAACCAGCTAGGTTGCATCAAAGAAGACCCACAGGAAACAAGTAATCAGTATTTAGACCAAAATTCAAATTTTTTTCCATCTAGTTGGACAAAATGTTCTATGAAAAGGGAGTGTGTCTTGTAATGCATAAGACCAAAATCTAAACCGTATCCCTGATTGGATAAACAGTCTGTAACAGATTTCTTCTCCTGAAATATGTGATGGAAATTGATGCAGTTTAAAGTATCCCGAAGCAGATAAATCCTTTCTATCTAGCGGGATAGGTGTGGGGGAGAAAAGGTAGTTTCTTTGTTCAAGTGATTTATGATAACCCGTGAGTCCCCTTAGACAGAAATTGCATCTATATGTAGTAGTTTGGAGAACCACAACAACACCTAGAGTGAAAAAACCTTATCGCCGAGTGTTTTTACCTATACCTACATTCCAAAAGATCTTACAATGGCATGTTGGATCCATTTTGATCCAAACACCGCACCCACATCATCGTTGTTGTTTTGCACCATCACAATGGAATAGAGAGGTCTCTATGTGGCAGGATGGCATGGTGTAAACACCCCCAACAATTTATTATGGTGAGCGTCAAATTTGGAATAGTAAAAGTGATCCCCTAGAAAATTATCTGATTCCTCGTGTTCCATACTTGCCAGAAAAAATATAGTGGGATAAGCCCATATTGTGTACCCTATGATAGGAACCAATCCATGCACTCTGTGGCCTGTGTGAAAGTCATACGAGTAACCTAGAAACTTTGAATTTTTTTTCCCATATCTCAACTGGCACCGGACAGGAGAAAAAAAATGGGAGTTATTTTCCTGTGCCACACATCGAGCACTCGCCAAGTCTGTGCATTCCCTGTTTTCATAAGTTTTCTCACGTCAAATTTTTGTTTCACCAAACCAACCAGAAAAATAGGGTAATTTTTTTGAAGCCTGTAAATTCCATATTTTATAGACCCAACATGTGCGTAGTAGTCCGCAAAGCATGGGGAATATTTGCAGATGTCTCGCTTGTCTTGATGGAATTGTCCTGCAAGGTGCCACTTGACATCATAATTTTTCCCAATGAGGGTCGTAGACATCCAACACCACGAAGGTGATGATAAAAGGTCTCCCATTCCAGCTCCTATTTTCCCTGCAAGCCCAAGTTGGATGCCTCCATCCAAACCGACGCATAAGAATCCCAAAATTTTATGACATGATATAAATAAAAATAACCCCTTAAATGTAAGTACAATACAATATGAGGGCTAATTTTGTGTTTTTTCAACATATTCCAGATGTTTTATAATCCCAATATGATTTTTTTGATGTCCCCGAAAGACCAAGATAAACAATTCGTGAATAGGCCCCAAACCTTCTTGAAACTGAGCCAAATACGAGAGACTTTTTGAATGCCCAGAGAGCCATGTCAGAACCAGTCCTCGATATGTCCTCACTTGATATATTTTTAATAGATTATGTCCATCCAGATGCTAGGAACTTTTAGCCCCTGCCATAACAATTTGAGAAGTACAGACTTTCCAAATATATCTAGATCTAATAACCCCCATCCCCCAACTTCCTTTGGGGCAGAGATGATATCCCTGCTAGACAAATGATATTTCATTTCCTCCATCTAACCAGCCTAGATGAAGTGAGTCATGAGTGCTTGAATTTGTTTGATAATGGAAGTTGGCAGCACATACAAGTGCGCCCAATAAACTGATAATTGTTGAAGGATAACCTATGCCCATATGAAGCAACCACCCAAATATAACCATTGATGGGACCAAAGCTAAATTTTTTGCTTGCATTTCTCGATCAACCAATTCCAATATGCCTCAGTGTATTTATTAGCCTTTATGTGAAAAATGAGGTATGTGAAACCCTTTGCCAGATGAATATATCTAAAATCGAAGATCTTGCTAAGTTATTTGATTAACTGCAAGTCCCCATTAGATTATAGAATATAAGAGTTACCAGCATTTTCAGTCATACCAATTGATGAGTCAAACCATTTAATAATGTCCCACAGTAACATCCATTGAAGCAGAAACAACATGCCAAATATCAAAATGTCATCCACAAAGAAATTATGGGAGGCATCGCGATTTTTCATAAGCTTTATACCTCGAAACAAACCCTCCTAGATCACACAATTAATTTTGATGCTAAGGAAATTCATAACGAGAATAAAGAGTAAAGGAAACAAGGAGAATCCCTTCTGCAGCTGTCTACCTTCCTTGAAGACTCAGGATGGTTTTCCATTAATAAAAATAGCCAGATGTGGGTATATAACATACCCCATAATGAAATAGAGAGATATAATGAAATATTCCATCCACTTTCCCCAAAGAGAGGACCAATATAGTTGTTATTATCATTACCCTCCCCACAGCAATAAGTAAAATGTGCTTTTTGTAGTTTAAGAAATAACCATCCATGTTCCACTAGAGATACACCTATGTATATAAAGACTCCCTACTTCCTACCACCCGTGTGCTGTCCTAGAAACTCTTCCAGGGTGTCGATTCTGAATATGTAAATATGCCTATTTCTATTCCTATACCTATAGAGGAACACACTGATGGGAGTACCAGGAAATATGTTGAAAGGTTAATTTCACCTGCCCAGTACCGTAGCCACTTTCCAAATTTTTATGAAGGGCTCTACCACAAAGGGCCGCTTTCCAAAATGTTCGATCAGTCAAGAATCAGAGTGTAAAAAAAATCTACAGTTCTTTGAATTTTGAAGGAACAGAGGATTTCCACTTCTATGAAATAGAGTACTGTTTTTTTTTGTATGCGGGAGAGTTCATTTTGAAGACCGGTGGTCCCCACGACCACGTCAGTAGCCAGAAGGTTCAGTGGTCCCCGCAGCCAGTTAGCAGACCACGTGGAAGAGTATGTTTGGAGCGGGTTTTGTTTTGGAAAATTCGCGCAGTGGAAATTCGGACCCAAAAATATTAGGGTGGATTTGATATCTCATTTTGACGTCACAGTTTTTCGTCCGTGCACTAGCCCGATTTCAAACCCAAATTTCTATAGGGCGGATTTCATAAGAAATTCACATCACGAAAGGCCCTGACATCAGTAGGCCCTTTTGTAACGCGCAAAGGTTTTATATAGATGGGTTAAATATTTTTGAAATCCGGGATTATGCGCATAAGAGTTTTGTTAAGGTTTCGCACTGTTTTATTAAAGTTTTTTGTTTAACTTGTGAGCGCGATAAACATTGTGAAGTTTTTTTTCACATGCATGAAAAGTTTAAACCTTTGGGAAACATATATAATATGCCCCATTTATATATGGTGGGTCCGACAGTCCTTTAACTTTGGTTTTGTTTTAAAGTCTTATGCTTTATTACATATGTTTTAACATATGTTTTACAAAACATTTTGCACAAAGAAAAGCGTGGGGCCCTCATGAATTTTTTTTTAACAGATTTGTTTTAATTTAGTTTTTTATGTTTTTTTGAATATGCGGGGCATATATATTGTAAAAATCCCATGAGGCAAAGGTGTAATATTTTTGTATACACAACAGCAGTGTAAGTTTTTTTTGAAGAGCACAACAGTGCGTAGTTTTAGAGACAGTGAGTTGGTTTTATGCAATGTGTTTTGTAGCAGTCATAATTTAGTAATCCCTCTCAGTGAGGAAGAAGTGTAATAGTTTTTTTTGAGTTATTGAATGTAATAGAAGTTTTTTTTTCAAAGTGAAAAATCTGTCTCCTATCAAAGAATTTTAATTTCTCTGTGTTACAAGAGGAGAGTATTACTCTCTCCATTGTTATTCTGGAATTTTCAAATATTCCAAAATGGTATCAGAGCTAGTCCGGGCTCTTTGAAGATCAAAGAAGCTGAAGGAAAGGAGTTCTTTTTTGCAGAAGCTTCTCCAGCAGTGTGAAGACTCAGCCAAAAAGAATTCAAGGTATTTCTCTATACAGTTTATTGTGTTATTGTTGCAGAAAATTCAACTATTTTTAAATACACAGTCAAGTGTTTCTGAATCATAGTTAAGAGTGTAGAATGGATGGAGCCAGCACTGGTATGGGTATGGAAAATATCCACCTCCCACTATTTAATGGGAAAAATTATGACTACTGGTCAATAACTATGGGAGCTTTATTTACTTCTCAAGACCTATGGGAATTTGTTGAGGATGGCTTTAAAGAGCCATCAAATGAAGAAGAGTTTGAAGATTTAACTCAGGCAGAAAAAGAGGTGTTGAAGAGAAATAGGAAGAAAGACTCCAAAGCTCTCTTCTTATTGTATCAAGAAGTGCATGAGAGTGTGTTTCCAAGGATAGCAGCAGCCAAGAGATATAGAGAAGCATGGGAAACTCTCAAGACAACCTATCAAGGTATGGAAAAAGTGAAGACAACAAAACTTTAGTTGTTGAGGAGAGACTTTGAGACTCTCTCTATGAAAGAGTCAGATACTATTGACTCATTCTTCACTCATGTGATTGGAATGGTCACAAAAATAATATCTCATGGAGAGACTCTTGAAGACAAGAGGATTGTGGAAAAACTCTTGAGGAGTCTACCGTCGAGATTTGATGTTATTTTCACCACCATAGAGGAGACTAAGGATCTCACAAAGTTCACAGTGGATGGGCTACACGCATCACTCATGACTCATGAGAAGAGATTAGGTAGAAGTGAAAACTCATCTTTGGAACATGCCTTTAAGACCCAAATGTCTTTCGGAAGAGGAAGAGGGAAAGGCAGAGGAAACAAGAGAGGAAGAGGCAGATGCCAAAATAGAGGTGGAAGGAACAGTCCAACAAATTCTCAAGGAAGGGGCAGCAATCCAAATCAGCATCAAGGCCAAGGTAGCAACCAGCAAAGTGGTCAGCAGAATGCTCAAGGATAGAGGTATGATAATTCCAATGTCCAATGTCACTCTTGTAAAAAATATGGTCATTATGCTAATGAATGTAGAAAGAAGCAGCATGATATGGGAAATAGAACTAGTGCAAATTTCACTAGAGAAAATATTAGCCAAGATAATTTGTTTTTAGCTTGTAATATGGCTAAAGAAAAGAATGAGGATTTATGGTTTCTAGACTCTAGGTTGCAGTAACCATATGACAGGAAACTTAGCAACGTTTTCTATGCTAGATGAGAGTGTGAAGTCACAAGTCACACTAGGAACTGATAACAAAGTTTCTGTTATGGGAAAAGGAAATGTAAATGTTTTAACAAAGAAAGGTGAAAATAAATCCATAACAGATGTTTATTATGTTCCAGGAATGAAGTGTAACCTCTTAAGTATTGGAAAAATTGTTCAAAAGGGGTACAATGTATTTTTTGAGGATGATGTTTGTACCATCATGGAAAAAACACCCAACAAAAAATGTATTGCTGAAGTGAAGATGACAAGGAACAAGATGTTCCCTCTTATAATGATAGCAGACTTGAAGAATGAAGAAGAGAAAGCAGCAGTGGCACAAGAGGCTATCCAAAGCGAACCAAAAGATGAAAATTGGTTGTGGAACTTGAGATTTGGACATCTAAACTTTGGAGGTCTTAACTTGTTGAGTAGAAAAGGAATGCTAAGAGGTTTACCATTGATAGAGAAACCGGATAGCCTTTTTGAAGGTTGTATCTTGGGTAAACAACACAGAGAAATTTTTCCTTCTGAGGAAAGCATAAGGGAAAAGCACCTTTAGAGATTGTCCACTCAGATTTTTGTGGACCGATGTAAACTCCATTCCTTGCTAGCAGCCACTACATGCTAACATTCATAGATGATTTTACAAGAAAAAAATGGGTTTAATTTTTGAAAAACAAAAGTGAAGTGTTTGAAAGATTCTGCAATTTCAAAGCACTTGTGGAAAACTAGAGTGGGTTGCACATCAAAGTCGTAAGGACTGATAGAGGAGGTGAGTATATCTCTAAATATTTCCTACATTTTTGTAGAGAAAATGGTATTCATAAGAAGTTTAAAACTAGATATACTCCGTAGCAAAATGGAGTAGCTGAAAGGAGGAATAGAACCATAATGGACATGATAAAGAGTATGTTAAAGGCAAAGCACTTTCCTAATGATTATTGGGCTGAAGCTATACATTGTGCAATGTATATTTTGAATAGGTGCCATACAAAAGCAGTTATGAAGAAAGTGCCGAAAGAGGCATGGAGTGGCACAAAGAAAGGTGTCACACACATAATGGTTTTCGGATGTGTGGCTTATGCACACATTCCAGATCAGCTAAGGAAGAAGTTGGAAAGAAAGGGGGAGAAATGTATTTTCATTGGATACAGTGAGGAATCCAAGGCCTATCGGTTATACAACCCATCAACCAAGAAGTTTATTGTGAGCAGAGATGTTCAATTTATTGAAGAGGAAGCTTGGGATGGAAGCATAGAGAAAATAGTGAATGTTGTTAAACACAGTTTATCTCATGATGAAAATGATGATGAGTTGGCTGAAATACATCTCCAAACAGCAGCACCAACACAAGAGCAGCAAAGCACACCCTTGAGGAGAAATGAAAGTGCTTCTCCAAGCACACCACAAGGAGGAAATTCAAGTGCTTCTTCAAGCATTTGTACACCTAATTTAAGAGGTAAGAAGTTCAGAAATTTGAATGACATTTATGCACAAGAGGCAGCAAATGAAGGTATCAATTCTTTGTTTTCTTTATATTGTCATGTTGAAGACCCTATCCACTTTGAGGAAGCTATTAAAGATAAAAAATGGATAGAAGCTATGGATGAGGAGATTAATGCCATAGAAAGAAACAAGACATGAGATTTGGTTGAACTCCCAAAAGGTAAAGATGTCATTGGAGTTAAATGGGTCTACAAGACCAAGAGTAATGATGAAGGAAAAATAGAGAGACACAAGGCCAAACTTGTTGTCAAGGGATATAAGCAGAAGCATGGGATAGATTATGAGGAAAATTTCGCATCGGTTGCTAGAATGGAAATCGTGAGAGTAGTGCTATCCATAGCAGCACAAAATAGGTGGAAAGTTTACCAAATGGACGTGAAGTCGGCATTCCTAAATGGTGTTAATGGAAGAGGTTTACATTGAACAACCTCTCAGATATGAAAAGAAAGGCCAAGAGTAAAAAGTGTGCAAGTTGAAGAAAGCTCTTTATGGGCTGAAGAAAGCACCAAGAGTGTGGTACAGTAGGATAGATTCCTATCTACTAGAAAATGGATTTGAAAAGTGTGAGAGAGAACCCACCGTCTACATCAAAGAAAAAGATGGTAAAATGTTGATTGTAGTTTTATATGTTGATGATGTTATTTTCACAGGTAATGATGATTACCTTATTGAAAATTTTAAAACAGTCATGAAAGAAGAATTTGAAATGACTGACATGGGTTTGTTGAAATACTTCTTAGGAATAGATGTATAACAAGATGAAAATGGGACTTTTATCTCACAGGCAAAATATGTTCATGAAGTGCTTGAAATATTTAATATGCAGGAGAGCAAAGCAGTAATCACTCCCACGGTGATGGGATTAAAACTTAGCAGAGAGGACAGTAGCAAGGATTTTGATCCTAGCTTGTATAATAGCATAGTTGGTAGCCTCATGTATTTGACTGTAACTAGGCCCAACATAATGCATGTTGTTAGTTTGATTTCTAGATTCATGGAGAAGCCAAAGGATGCACATTGGCAGGCAGCGAAGAGAATTCTGAGGTATGTTAAAGGAACCAAAAGGTATGGGATTTTATATACTACTTCAGAATGTTCAGATTTAGTTGGATACACTGACAGTGATTGGGCTGGAAGTGTAGATGATCGGAAGAACACTTGGTTATGTTTCACATAGGTTCGGGAACCATTTCATGGGCTTCTAAAAAAAAACCAGTGGTGCAATTGCTCTGATAGACGAATACATGGGCTAGCGAGTAGCTTGTCAAAGAAAATTTGGATGAGGAGGATGTTAAGAAGTTTGTGCCAAGAGCAGGCATAACGAATTGTGATCTTTTGTGACAATAGCTTAGCTATTGCATTATCTAAGAATTATGTGTTTCACAAGAGGACGAAACACATAGACAAAAAGTTTCACTACATCAAAGAATTGGTGAATAGTGGAGAAATTGTTTTGGAACACTGCAAAACTCAAGAGCAGTTTGTAGACATTCTGACCAAGCCATTGGGGCATAAGAGTTTTGAGTTTTTAATAAAATATCTGGGTACGACTGATAACCCAGATGTTGAAATTCAGGGGGAGTGTTGAAAGGTTAATTTCACCTGCCCAGTACCGTAGCTGCTTTCCAGATTTGTATGAAGGGCTTTGCCACAAAGAGCCGCTTTCCAAAATATTAGATCTATCAAGAATTAGAGTGTAAACAAAACCTGCAGTCATTTGAATTTTGAAGGAACGGAGGATTTCCACTTATATGAAATAGAGTACTATTTTTGTTTGTACACAGGAGAGTTCATTTTGAAGACCGGTGGTCCCCACGACCACGTCAGTAGCCAGCACGTGCAGTGGTCCCCGCAGCCAGTCAACAAACCACGTGGCAGAGTATTTTTGGAGCAGGTTTTGTTTTGGAAAATTCGTGTAGCGGAAATATGGACCCGAAAATATTAGGGCAGATTTGATATCTCATTTTTGCGTCATAGTTTTTCATCCGTACGCTAGCCTGATTTCGGACCCGAACTTCTATAGGGCGGATTTCAGAAAAAATTCGCGTCACAAAAGGCCTTGACGTCAGTAGGCCCTTTTATAACATGAAAAGGTTTTATATAGATGGGTTAAATGTTTTTGAAATCCGGGATTATGCGCATTGGAGTTTTGTTAAGGTTTTGTGCTGTTTTATTAAAGTTTTTTTTTTTTAACTTGTGAGCGCGATAAAACATTGTAAAGTTTTTTTTCACATGCGCAAAAGGTTTAAACCTTTGGAAAACATATATAATATGCCCCATTTATATATGGTGGGCCCGACAGTCCTTTAACTTTGGTTTTGTTTTAAATTCTTATGCTTTATTACATATGTTATAACATATGTTTTATAAAACATTTTGCACAAAGAAAAGTGTGGGGCCCTGCTGAAGTTTTTTTTAATAGATTTGTTTTAATTTAGTTTGTTATGTTTTTTTGAATATGCAGGGCATATATATTGTAAAAATCCCGTGAGGAAAAGGTGTAATATTTTTGTATACATAATAGAAGTGTAAGTTTTTTTGAAGAGCACAACAATGCGTAGTTTTAGAGACAGTGAGTTGGTTTTATGCACTGCGTTTTGTAGCAGTCAAAATTTAGTAATCCCTCTCAGTGAGGAAGAAGTGTAATAGTTTTTTTTGAGTTATTTAATGGAATGGAAGTTTGTTTTTCAAAGTTAAAACTCTGTCTCCTGTCAAAGAATTTTAATTTCTCTGTGTTAGAAGAGGAGAGTATTACTCTCTCCATTGTTATTCTGGAATTTTCAAATATTCCAACAAAATATTGATCCCCTATTGCACCTCCTTCAGCCACCTCGAGAAATTCTCCCCACCTGCACCCTATTAGTGTTCCCTCAACCATCCTAATATCCATATATCAACTGCTAGACCAAATCTTCAGATCTTATTTTTTTTAGTGTAAATTAATAACCTTATTGAAGTATATTGATAAATACACTAGAAATTTCACTCTGCGAGTCGAAATATAGTGAAATTTCTTCTACTTCACCATTATATGATTAAATTTCCAACAAAAAGGTTCAAAACAATACAACGACAACTTCATCACTAGTTATTTATCACAAAGTGATATAACAGATAATTTGAGTTGTATGCTAAAACATGTTGCTTCAACCCTGTATTTCCTCAATGGTTAAATAGTATATTTCTCATCAAAATTGCAAATATTTTGAATCAATATTCAAATTTTTACTTCTGTGAATTATTTTTTTGTACTCGATGGACATAAGTGAGAAATTCAAATACAATCAAAAAATTCCATTGAAGAATTCTAGCAAACACCTCGTGTGTAGCCTAAACAAAAACATTTACAAGCAATATCTACCACTACAAGGAGCCTTTGGTGTGAAATGATTATCACTCGCTCCTTTTGGAACGTCTTATAGGCTACTGTACCATAGTGAAATCATGTCCAACTAGAGCATAATTCCCTTGCATTGGTAGAGGAATGTAGGGCTTTTGAGGACTCTTGAATTCTCAATTCATTTTCACTGGGCTTGATTCAAAATTGCTCATTTCCTAGCAACATGGCTTGATTCATTTTCACTGAGCTTGATTCCAGTCTAAAGACAGTCCTACAGTTAAATTAATAATCAAAATCATGAATGCAGAAGGAATTCTACAACCATCATATATTTCCACTCAATCTAAAGTTTAGGAAAAATAAGCATTCATACCATCTATTGATTTTGGAAATAAACAAAAAATGATGCATGAATTTGCATTGATTATTCTTCCAATTGCTTGTCGAAATTTAGCCTCCAAAATACCATGCCAAACCCTCATGCCAAAACAATTGAAACCCAAAACAAAGTAATATAATATGACTATAATAACCTCATTGTCACGCCTCCCAAACCCTTTTTTTATTTTTTTATTTTATAGGATTATGTTATTATTTAATAACATCCGTTATACTTCATCCTCATGTTTACTCTTCCTAAAATTCTTAACTCTTCTAAAATTATTTCATTTTACCCCGAATGAGATTCAACATGTCTCTCTAATAGGTCTATATTCATCACCCCTACGATGAGTGCTACCCATATAACATAACTTAACATTTCCGCTTTCTGCGTTGATAACAATTAAAACTTTTATACTGCATCAGCCACAATGCAGACTATTATCTGGGGTTTATATTCTTTTCAGTACCTACAAACAGCCCTGGAGTACAAGAATTCCCATGAGGATTTTTGGGCTTATCCTCCCCTCTTCTCAGTTCATACAGTAGACTTATATATACACATACTTTACCTTGCAGGTCTCAGGTGTTCTGTGCAGGATGATCACTAGGCCCTTAATCAAACTTCCCAGTTTGCCGGCCTGCAATTATTTTCAATATGTTAAAGTTTCAGCATCGAAGTATAGATGTATGCCTCCTCGCATACATCTATCTCTACGCAGTTCACCACCACTGCTCCACTACTTTCCCAGTTGTTCTATGGATGGTAACCAGATGCTCTGTTCATGGTATTTTACACATGCTTACAATCTTCCCTCACACAAACTGTTATTACACAATAGATTTTTCAATAGGCTTTTTCCCCCCTTATTTGTCTGTTATAACCATTCAACATGTATGACACTATGGTACAGATTCAGCTGTTCCATGGAAACTAGGAAACAGCTCCTCTTGCTTCACTCCAAGGGAGGGAGAGAATACTGAACTGGATAGTTTAGAATCCCTAGTGTTAGATCCTCGTACTTAGTTAGGATTCAACTGCTACCTCCATATGTGTACCATTACATTTAATAGAATACTGTAAATTCTAATTTTTACAATTCTTCCCATTGTGACACAGCTGAGGGTTGTTGTTCCCTACTTTCTGTTATTGATCACAGTGAATTCTGTGCCATCAGTATTGTTATGATAGATTAATTTATTTGGAAATTAATGTTCGTGGGTACTGATTTGTTAACATCTTCTGTTTATACAGAATTAAATACTCCTTTAGAAGATAGTCATCTATACCTATACATGGTAATTATTTTGGCTGCTCAATAAATCTATTATCTCAACCATCATTGTTACAATGTTCTCATCTCTACACTCAACCATTTTCCTCTACTGTCAATATCTGTGGTTGCAATTACAGAAGTTACTTAATCATTAATCCATCTAACAGTTGCAAAATGCAACCTAACATCACAATTCATACATTACATAATGTACTGTAACATCACAACTTCATAAATTTCATAAAAGCCTATAACATCACAATTTCATAAATTGCATAAAGGAATATCATATCAAAATTTCATAAATTGAGTAAAGGAATATAACATCACCATTTCATAAAAACAGGGATATGATTAACACAGACTTACAGATATCTCAAAATTTATGCATGCACACCTCCACCATGACCAGTCCTCCCAACCTTAGAATCCTCTTTATCTCCCAGGATTCACCCCCGAGCAGAGATCCTCCCCCAGAACAGACTAGCCTCAATCTGTTTTGGAGCAGCTTATTTAAGCTGTGCTTTCCCCAAGCCTGTTTCCAATTCTGCGTCCAGAATTTCAGGATGCTTTATTCCTGTTTAGCCTAGGCTTCCCATTCTGGGACTCTTTAAAGCTGCTTTAAGCTTTTCCTCATCTTTTCCAGCTTTTTCTCACCTCTTCCCAACTACTCCTCTTCATTGGGAAAATTTAGATTTTTCCTCAAAAATCTAAATTAGAAATAATTTCTTTCAAGGATTTTTGAAATATTTGGGGAAAGTCTTTTTCCTTTTCCATTACCTCATGGATTAGGCATGTGATCTCACTTTCTCATCTGGTCATAGTGCATGCACAATATTTTATTTATTTTTCATAATTAAGTATTTTACCATATCCACATAATAATTATCCATTGGGGTCCACTCCCCTATGGATGTATGTTCACATGTCTAAATTGAAAAGCATAGAACTTGGGGGTGTTACATATTCCCCCTCTAAAAATAAACACCGTCCTCGGTGTTGACAACTATCTACTAGTTGATTTTGAACATAATTATGAATGCTTTTCCATCATCTGAGCTTCTCTGTGCCTTGTAGATTTTTAGCAGTAAAGTGCTCCACTGCACCTTTACTCGAGCTACTGTTTACTTTCGCACTTTCATTTCTTCTCGCTTCCATCTTTGAAGCGAATCTGGAAGGAAATTCTTCTTCTGGTCCCACCTGGACCACAATTCAAATCAATCATGTGAGAAGCATCATGTACAAAAATTATAACGTTTCCTTTCCAACAAGGAGACATGAAATATATCAGGAAATTTAATAAGCAAGGGCAGGACTAATGTATAAGCCCTTAATTTCCAGCAGAGTATTCTCCTGCCTCCACTCTAATTACTGATGCCTTATGCAGTTGGTTTTCTTCCTACTTCTTTGCAAGAAGTCTGTATGGAAGATCTTTTATCCTGGTTTCTCTGTCCACAATTCATACCAAGGTAAGTAAGATCAGGTACATATAATTGATAATTCACAACAGAATTCTGCATTCAATAACTTAAGAGATTCAGTTATTAATCAAACCGTTCAGGTTCATAATAGTTTAGTGCACTACTTATCTTTCCTTGTTTTTCAGTGAGATCCTTTCCTCACTCGACTTGATCCAGTTCAGCTTCTCTTGATTTTATAGGTGATTTACCTTCACCTTTTTCCTCTTTATTTCCAAAGTGTTCAATTTCCTGTTACACACTTGGCTACACAACTTTTCCAACTTTTTCATTAGTACTCATAATGAGAGAAAACAATTGTATCCTATGCATGGTTATGCTTACCCTTTCTCATTTTATAGTGGTACTTCTAGTATTTGTTCATTGTTTCTTTTGTTAGTTAATCAATTTAACTAGTAACAACTGGACTCATTAATAATCTCTACAATTCCATGCTTACCTCTCACATGAAATTGTATCCACTAGTTCAACACTTAAGTGAAACAATTTTGGAGCTGATGGGTTTCCCCCACACCCAAGTCCAAAATATAACTCATCCTCTTTTCTCTCGGTTTGTAGCTGGATGATTATACATCATTTCTCTGTCTTTGAATTTAAGACCCAAGAAAATTACTTTAATAAAATTTATCCCACAAAATTTTATAGTGTGAATACATGTTTCCTTTTCAGGTGATAATTGAAATTGCTATAATTCATCACATTCACAATTATTAATATGTGAAATTGACACAGTTTCCTCTTTTTCCAAAGACTTACCGGAATTTATGCATTCACTTTTTATTTGTATGTTCATGCTTTGCTAGTTCTCCTCTTCTATTTTTCTCATAGGTTTATATAAAATGGAAATAAATCCTAAAAGTATTCCAACTTTTTCCTGAATTATAAAAGGATTTCTTCTTTCCTAATGCATAAAAGCATTCTATATTTTTTTTTTCTAATAAAAGCAACCAATAAATCTCTCATGCTTTTATCTTTAATCTGTATTTTTTTTTTTTTTTTTTTTCTTATGAGGGAAATATCACTTCTCCAGAAATTTTCCCAATTCTTTTACTCATTATCTCTAGATTTATAAAATATACCAACTGAAAGAATATAAACAATTAATTAAGAATCATTCCTCCACTGTCACAAGAATATTCTTCCTTAAATAATTCATCAGGAAAATTGTAATTTATCCCTTCATACATTCCTGCCTAACTCTAGGTAATGGTTCCACAGTTACTAAATCAATCATTTAATTGTAATTAAAACTTGTACTTAAATCTTCTTTTCTTTTATAGCAGCATAAATACCTTATTTATAGGATACATCTCCCACTTACTCATATACTACTTACATCTCAAGCCTTGGGCGATATACATCTCATGAGCATGTATATATATCCACTAGGTTTGTATATATCCTATATATTTCCAAACCTTATTGTGTAAGTAACCATGATATCTATATATATATATATATATTCTTATATAAGTTCAAAGGCTTTTTGAAATGCTATCATATATATATTTAAAATAATCCCTTTTATAAAATTTAATATTTTTCCATGTATATAGTTCCCTTATATACATAAGATAACATGTTCCCTTGGGGCCCCTATGTATAACCATTTTCAATCACTCACATATCTATACCATCTACATGTCCACATACAATATCTATTACAAATATAAAACTTACATGTATATATATATAAAGGTGCATCCTACGTATAGTATCACTTACCAAAAGTAATTAAATGAGCATAACTCTAAGTGTTACGTGCACATCAATATAGGAATGAACACCTATTCCGAACGCTAGGAATGAACACCTATTCCAAACGCATGGTTTGATGTCACTTATATACTTATATACATACACTTGGATAACTTACTTCTTTACTCATGTATAGTTATATACCATGTATTTTTATTTAATTGGAAATACCTTTATTAACATACCTTTATTAAATATAAGTTGTCCTTTTCTCTTATACACCTTTCCCTATATATCCCAATATAACTCTCCTTTTTCTTTCTCAAAGTATTCTTTCTCTCTAGCAATTTTCCCATTCTAGCTTAATTACCCTTGATCCATAAGGGTTGAGTTTCAACCCCAAGTTCACACTTATTGAGGGTAATAAATCAATTTAAAATGCCACTTTATTAACCCAACATATACATATTTTGTATACACATGGGTAATAGATATCTTACCCATAGAAATCTAGAATTAAAATATTTTTTTTTCACATGGATTTTTTCTTTATACTGGGGTTCCCATTCTATTCACATGATTATTGAAATAATTATTTCGCATTCTTATCATACTTTCCACTAGATATCATCCTCCTTTAACATTTCCATTTCCTTATAGTATTGAATACCCATATGTCCTTACACCATATATCTACATATAACCATATGTACCATTATGTTATTAAGAGATGAGGTGCATTTATTTTCTTACAGTATAACCATAGGTATATTGATCAACACCTTTTTTTTCACTTACCTCATATAACCATTTTGGTATTCAATCCATGTACTTTAGAATTTCTTAATTACTGCACACATATATTTATATATCCAAATTTATAGGAAACTAATGCTCTTCATATACCTATATAGGATGATTACAGATCATTATATAGACATCTTCTTCTATTTCATATAGTAATTGTATATGGTCTTTTTCATTATTATTTGAAAGAACTTATGTATAATCCGTAGAGATATATATATATAACATATATATATATATTCAACCCCTTGTTTTTTTTCTTTTCATATAACCTATCCTGTACATCACATACCTTGACGATATTAACTCAAGGACTACCAATTAAAATGCGCATCTATATATATATATATATATATTTTTTTTATATTGCTCATATATTCGGCCAAAAATTTCAAAGGTCTCGCTCTATCAGGAGCATATATAATTTATACACGTACAACCTATTCGGCCAACTCCTGTTTATAATGAAATTGAGGCGACATTAGATATTACCGTATATTAAAATAACCCTCCTCCATATTGTTTTGAGTGGGGATCTTCCGCAGGCCTATACCTAATTTTTTTCATTACACTCCTTTACGAAATTCGAACCTATGTTAGCGCTGACCACGCGAAAGAGTTGACAGTAATACGTACGTACGCTGCGGCACAATAATTCGATTTCAGTGATACGGATCATCATGTCAAGTATACCTTCCTACTACCTACATTACCCTTTTTTTTTCACATGCGCCTCATAACTAAAATCTGCTTGCACTATATATGATTTGGGTATATCTATGATTTGCATTCCCGTAGTGTTGGTTCTTTCCACTTATATGACTAATATATGTATGCACAGTCCCATCGACCCTAATCATATATGTTAAAATGTTAACATATGCGATATAAAGATGTGGTTGTTATATAAATATTCCGATAGGTTAACTTGTGTAAAGGACCCCTATGTGGTCGAGATTGGAAAGATATAATTGCTATTTGTTAACGGGTCCACAGTTGATAATTTTAAAAACTTTGTTTTATTATCATTTTCGTTTCAGTTAACACGTATCGGCCACAACCCATTTCTGCCAACATTATTCATAATTATGATGCGTTGTATTTGTTAGGGTTCGGAATATCTTACGCCGCCGTCCATTGCCACCACGACGAAACCCGGTTGTGACAGTTCTTCTTGATTTGAGGCCGGCGCCAACACGTCGGATTCTCGCTTTATCAGTAGCTTACGAATAGGTGAGCATGCAATGAGTCATGTGAGCATGGGCGGTGATGAGACATAGCCCTTAAAGTTGATTTCAAGATTGTATAAACCCTAAACCGGCCGCTGTTTTCCCGCCTGCCACGCAGGTGACCCGGGTTCGATCCCCGGCAACGGCGTGTCCTTTCTATACAACTCAATAGGGTTTCAATCAAGAAAAGAGTCAGAGATTTTTGGAATCGAGGCAGCCAGCACAACAGGAAACCCAATCGCACCGTTCGGAGGTTTATCATTATTGCATTTTCTGAATTTAGCTGACTTATGTGAATTTGTCCTGGAGCCTGTTACCCACTATACACAGTGGTTAACGTGTGAGCAATGCTCGGCAACCAGCTCTGGCATCTCACTTCATGCAGAAGAGTACCAACGAACGGCGCGTCTCATCCTTTCTAGCACAGTTTGACCGCTGGTTCTGCAGGTTGACAGATCGGCTCCCTCCCGTACTGGGAGAGCAGAGGCTGCCTCGGAGAAGGATAAAAATTTTAGGGTTCCGACCCTACTACTGTGTGAGCCAAGAGTAGCCACTATCTAACCCACCATACGCGTCTTCCTATCACCTGGTACGAGCCTGACAGTGTGGCCGGCTTTCCGCACTCAGCTTGGGGATTTTCTAATCTTTTTGGGGATACAGAAATTAGGGTTCAGGAGGTTTCATTAAATCCAAATTTCTGCGCTGTTCAATTCATTCGAGTTTCCCTACTATTTCCAGTGTAGAGTCGTTGCAGTTTCCTTCTCCTATTTTCGTCGGGGTCGAGTACGTGATCGACTCGGTTAGGGCTAGGGACTCGCTGTTACGGTTTTGTTGCCATTCCTCAGGCAGGATTCAATGAAATACTTACTTGTTTTACTTTACCTCTCTGCACCTCCTCTCTGTTATATTCCTTGATTTTCTTTGACGTGGTTACAGGAAAAGAAGATATTTACAATTTGTATCAACATTGCACCCTTTTTTCACTGTTCGTTCCACGTCCTCTTACCAGATCTCAAGGGTGCCGTGGCGTCCAACGCCTTTTCAGTCCGCAATACTCCTCTTTGACCGCGGCCAACAGCATACGTTTTTATCAAAACTGAAATATGCCGTAACTCATTGATGTTTGGATAATAGTGAGTTTATGTTTGGTTATTCTGTTGTATGTGGCTGTATAACAGATACGTTTTGACCATGTTCTGTAATCATTATATGATTAGTGTAGTCCGTTTTACTTGATAGTAACAGGAGTATTTCCTTTCGTTCTCGGCGCCGGGTTTAACTTTTTACTTTATGCCCATATATAACTATGTCGCAGGCAATACCAAACGAGCGTTTGGTTTATCTCCCGGCGTTTACTATTGTTTTTATTCCGTTTACTTTCAACTCCCATTTCGTTAATTGTACTATGGGGACTATCGTTCTTCAACAAATTTAAATTGTATATATGCCGGTAAGGGAATTGTGTAGCCTGATACTTTATGTTTTGATGCTATTTCGGCCAAGTACCAAGCCACGGCCCATCATATTCCACGGCCGCTCACTTTATGTGTACTATATTCATACAGTAGTTGTTTCACCGAATAAATAGAAGTATAGTTTCTATGGGCCTTTAGAAGGCGATGAAAGCTATTGACTTTTGTTGTTTTATGACTGGATATATGTATCTTAGATATTGCTTGCATATAGGTTTAGGCTTGTAATGCAATTACCCACCAACGTTGCCGTAGAAAAAATACAACGCTATGATGTGTTCCAGGCGAGTCCGGTATACTTCCGGCATCCTATAATGATGCAATTAGGCGTGGTCCATTTCAGACCAGGCTTTCAGAATTTTCATATTAAAATAAATAAATAATCATTGGGATTTTTAAATCATTTTTATATTTTCGACTTTTACTCAAAATATTTTGGCATTACAAATTCTGGCAGGATGGCTGTGAATGTTTATCAACTACTTTGATATTACAAATTCTCACACACGATGATTATCACTATTTATCAATTATTTAATTTATTCATAGAATGGCTATGAATGTTTATAACTATATGTATAGATATAGTTCAAAAGTAGGTAACGCATATCATTAACCTAGGAAATTTGTGTTTATAATACGCTTTACCTCTAGCTTTATAGGTACCTATATATATATATATATCACAACTATGATTAATATTGCCCACATTCCGACTTACATACTGCTCTAGGCTTGTTAAAATATATATATATTTTTATAAGGCCCGATAGTTTAATGACGAATAAAATTTGGAGCATCCACTTTCTCCCTTGCCCTAGAGTTGGGCCAAGTGTTAGATATAATGTAAATTTTCAGAACACTTTATAATTTCCATGACTGATATAACCCATTATATTGAAAGTTTATTTTGTGGTTTAATAAGAATTCAACATAACTGTTCGATAGTTCTTACTCTGAACTTCGATTTTTATTTCTATGTAACCCCAGAAGTATCAATAGTGCTAGACTAAAGGATGGTCATTAAAATTTTAAAACTATTGCTATGATACTTGTCTTCAATATATCTAGGGAAATTTTCGAAATGCTATATACCCATTTCTAACTGTTATGTACATCAGATAGAGTAGAAGTAAAATTTGTTTGTATAACATTTTGAATGTCATATTCCAAGGTCTTACTTTCAGCTAATTGTTTTTATACCATGTAACCTTAACACGGCTATAATGTGTCTGTACTCTATTTGTTAATTTATATATATATATACCTATATCTCTCCTAAAGGCATATATCTATGTGATCGATAGTTCCATTACTACTATACCTTCAGCATAGAGAACTCTAACACCATATTATTTGTTTCAAGAGTTAGAACTGTATTTAAAATATAAAGTACCCTCTAATGGTTATAAGTACTATAACCCTTGTAGAATTTCTTTGTGATTTACCAAGAATTCAGAATCCTTGCTATTAAAGTTTTTCCTTTCTCTTGAAGAATGCCTATATGTGTTTAATAGCACTTACCCTAAATCTATACCCTCATAAATGGTATCATGCTCATCTAGAACATAATTACTCTTTTTCCAGCACCATTATAATTGTTACTCTAACATACACATAAGCATATCCTCTCAGTAAGGCAACATCAATCTTTGCTACTGTATTAAGATAGTTTCAATATCTTAACTTTATGAACCCTGACTTTCTTTTACATAACGATGATAGTAAAACAATGGCTACATATGTCATTGTAAAATTTATAACAGTTTACTAGTTCTTTGTGAGCACATATCTTACCCAATTTTTTGAACCTGGGCTCCGATACCATTTGTCACGCCTCCCAAACCCAGGTTCTTACCCTATCTCATAAGTTAGATATACTCGGCTTTATGCGCCAGCTAACAAAAAAACTGCTTATTGAATCCATTTCAAATTCATCCAGTTATCCAGTATTTACTTCTATTGAGTAATTATAGGCAGACATGGGAATACAAAAATTTCTCAGACTTTCCAGTTTGCAAGCCTTATAAAATTTCCAACATTTTAAAGTGCAGCATCGAGATATAGATGTATGCATCCTCGCATAAATCTATCTATACTCAGTTAACCTCCATGGCTCCAACTACTTTCCCAGCAGTTTATATGGATGGTAACCAGATGCGCTGTTCATTGTATTCTTACATATGCTTACAATATTTCCTCACACAACTTTTTATCACACAAGGGTTGTGCAAGTAGGATTTCCTTTTTATTTTACTGTTACAATATTCAACTTGGTTGACACGCTGGTGCAGGTTCAACTATACACTAGGACACAAATCCTCTTTGCTTCAATCAACTAGGGGAGGATACTGAGCTGGATAGTTTAGCCTCCCTAGTGTTAGACCCTCTTACTTAGTTATGCTTCAACTTCTACTTTCATATGTTTACACTTATAGGTAATAGACCAATTGAAATTCTTAGTTTTACAATTTCTTCCATTGTAACCCAACTGACATACTGAACCCCATACTACTATCACAGTTTTGTTGTGTCCTATCTTCTGTGATTTGTTACAGGGAATTCTATGTCACCAATATTGTTATGATAGGTGTAGTTATTTGGTACTTGTTGTTCATGGTGATTGGTTTGTTAACGTTTTCTGTCTATACACACAGTAAGTTAATGTTCCTGGGAAGGGCAGCAAGCTACGCCTGTACATAATCATGAGATTAGCTATTCAAAGGAGCTACCATGTCTAACTCCATTTTACAAGATACTCATCCTTATATTCCAACCATTTGTCTCTGCTATTAATAGCTTTGGTTTACAATTGCATGAGTTACTAAACCAATAATCAATCTACCATTTACATAATGAACCATAACATAATAATTCATAAACTGCATAAGAAACTATAACATCACAATTCATAAAACATGGATATATTTAATATAGATTTACAGCAATCTCCAACAATAGGCATGCATACCTCTACCATGACCAGTCCACCCAACCTTAGAGTTCACTTGTCTCCAGAACTCACCCCCGAGCAGAGATCATCCCAGAACAGACTAACCTTAATCTGTTCTGGAGCAGCTTATTTAAGCTGTGCTTTCCCCAAGCCTGTTTCCAATTCTGCGTCCAGAATTTCAGGATGCTTTATTCCTGTTTAGCCTAGGCTTCCCATTCTGGGACTCTTTAAAGCTGCTTTAAGCTTTTCCTCAGCTTTTCCAGCTTTTTCTCACATCTTCCCAACTACTCCTCTTCATTGGGGAAATTTAGATTTTTCCTCAAAAATCTAAATTAGAAATAATTTCTTTCAAGGATTTTTGAAAGATATGGGGAAAGTCTTTTCCTTTTCCATTACCTCATGGATTAGGCATGTGATCTCACTTTCTCATCTGGTCATAGTGCATGCATAATATTTTATTTATTTTTCATAATTAAGTATTTTACCACATCCACATAATAATTATCCATTGGGGTCCACTCCCCTATGGATGTATGTTCACATGTCTAAATTGAAAAGCATAGAACTTGGGGTATTTACGGACTTATTTTAGAAGTCACATCCATCTACGATCGCCGGGGTTTCGACCAGCGGTCGACTCACCAATGGCTCAGGGCGAGGCAATTCCACATCTCGCTTAGCGCCCTTACGTTGATATAATCGACCTCTCCCCGGGCCAAAAAATTCTGAAGGAAGGTCATTGTAGTCGGGTTTCATACCCAAAAAAAATTCTGCATAAAACATTTGTGCAAAATAAATAGGAACCTCATCGTTCCATGGAAGCCTTCCAAAGGCCGCAAGATGTCGATCATACAAATAAGCAGCTTTGTCTGGGTGCTTGAAATATTGCACCTTCAACATTTTTCTTTTTGGCCCTTCCTTATAATTAAACATTGACTTGGCATCTGCTCTTGTAACTCTTTGTTTTATGTCCTGCCATTTATCGAGACCTATCACTGTTTCTTTTCTCTTTCTCATCAGTTCTACAAACGAATCAGTCGTTGGCCCCAAATTTTTGTACAGTTTTACCATTTCACTCAATGAATGTGTAACTATTTGGAGACTTTGTCTACTCTCAGCAGGTAGAGGCAAAGCCTCGAGATCTCTTTGCAATTTTGCATGAAGGCTTTGACACCTTTGTAAGGTGCATTCCGCCATGTTCGTTTCCCATGGTATATCAGTAATCTCAGCCGGATAAGTTGTGTTGGGTTGACAGCCTTCTTCTTCAATGTAGCGTGCCGCCCTGCGTATTTTTTGACCACTGGCTCGAACATTTTCAGCCTCTGCATCAATATATATAAAATTTCGTATATTAGAAAAAACATGTGTAAAAAAAGTTGTACAAATTTAATGAAAAAATATTGAAATTGATGGCAACCTTGATGTTGTTGGTTAACATCATCTCCAACATGACCCTGCTGAGAACCAACCCCAGAATGACGCTGCTGAGAACCAGACCCACAGTGACCCTATTGAGAACCAGCAGCCGTTGATTGGCCTTCGGGGGAATAAATATCACCCCCTTCCCGCAACTTTCTACCACTCATACCTCGGCCGGTTGAACCTTGGCCACGCTCCATGGATGGAGTAGAAACCCTTCTCCTCTTGCCTCCTAAAAATTAAAATATGAAACTTATTAACAACTAATTTCACTCACAAAGTTAATAAAAAAATCAATTCCATATGTACACACATGTATGGAGATTTAAGATTATATTTAAATACCGTGAACATCCTCCGATCCATGAACCTCCATATGGGATTCGGCTGATCTTCGTCTTTCATCCTCCATGATATATATCTATTGGTCGACATTCACAAAATAGATTTCAAAAAATCAATTTGTAATTTAGTGTACACAAATTATGTAGAACACAACTTTCAAAGCAATAATTAATCATGTGTGAAACTAAATTTAATCGAAAAAGATATTATAAAAATGATAAGTTCACCAAATTGCGCTTTACATAGTGGGAGCACACTTGGTATAAAATTTACTACTTATACACTTTAGTTTGTGGAAGAAATGACACATGTACATAGTTTACCTTAAAGTTGTTGTGTTTTACGGATATTAAAATGAAGAACTTATATTTAGATCCATTCCAGAGATTGACTGTAGGGGCATTTACTAGATATGTCACCTTTCATAAAAGATGAGATCCAGAGGCTACCTGGCCCTTTACAGACTCTGCCTATAGAACTTGTAGAAGTAAACACTAGAGGCATTAACAATATCAAAGAACGTTTTCATGCTCAGACATGGGAATGTGTCTCTTCCCCTACGCAAAAAAATAGTTCAAGGTAGTTAATCTTCATAGACATGTCATCAAGCAAGTCAATGTGATCATCCCCAACTTACTTTTTATGAAATTAGGCTTGGAATCCTCTACAACCTGGTGGATTGAGTTGAATGGGAACTAGGTTGAAAGGCCTTTACAAAATACATGCTAGTGAATAACACTTACTAGGTTATGCCAAAAAATAAAGTGGGAGAAATGTTTTCTCCTCGAGGTTGTCCAATTGGGTGTGTAATACCAACTTCACACATTTCCTCACAGGTTTCTCTCTTAGGTTACAAATGTCTTCCACCTTATTAACTTTATATATTTTTCAATTTCCCGAGGATTAACTAGATTGCTTGCTTAAGTGGCTCTTACTTGGACAATATCCTAAGATGAGTTTGACATGATGGTCATATGAGGTTGGAAGCTACTTGGTGTAATTTTCCTTAAATCTTCAAAAAAACAGAGCAAAAATGTCATTTTCGATCATTTTTTATTAGCTTCTGCATACAGCAAATGTTATCACAATTGCAACACAATCATGTTCCTTGAGCATGAATTATTAATGTCACAAGCCAAATGGCAAGGAAATTTGCATTCATTTAGGCAAAAGAAGGCTATGACATTAAGGTCCATGCTAGAAAAAATTATGCAAATAAAGTTGCTAAGTCTTGATACTTACCATGTGTTTCAAAGCCATAACGAAGGTTGGCTTTGAGAGTGTCCTCTCAAAGCCCTGTCTTGAGATGAAATTTAATTCAATGTATGTCTTAGAGTCCTCTCAAAGCCCCATTTACTCATGCATGGCAAGCTAGCTACATGTGGAATTCATATTTTCTTTCATAAAATTCTAGGAATATTAGAAGAATCAGTAAAAAGTGAGATAACCATCTCAATATGCCCCCCATAATTCATTTTATAAAAGATAAATTTGTAAAATCCCTTTCGGTAATAATGGCAGTTATTAATTAATTAAAAAACATAATTTATATAATAAAAAATTGACAAATAAATTTTTTGATGAAAATGTGCTATGAAAGTAAAGGTTTAAAGGAAAACATGTACAAGGCATAGTTGAGCCAAATTATTATCTATTTATTGAACTAGAAAGGACATATAATTATTACACATGTTTAAGTTACATTCAAATGCGTCTTTGATTTATCTCCTATAGCTTAATGTATTATGCTAGATATATAATTTAAGTTGAAGGCCCATGAGATAAATATGACTTCTATGTGACATTTGTATTGAATCATCTATTTGTTGTGTTATATGAACATAATTGGTGTGCATATCTAAAGAGTCCATATGCTCATTCAAGACCATATTTAATCCTCATCTAACTTAGCCAGGGATTTGCAATACTATATTTGAGTTGGCTAACTCCATTTCAAGATATTATGGTTATCCAAGAGGGGATATAAAAAATGAAAAGAAGGATGTTGTAGGTTATTCAAGTTGGACATAAAACCAGTGGAGAAACCCCTTCCCAATTGGCTAACTTAAAACGATCCTAAACACATTTTTATTTAACTAATGAGGGAGATAGCCCAATAAAACTAGTTTGTCCATATTCAAATCAAGTTGGTATCGAAGTACAATTTAGCTCATTTTAGTCAAGGTTAGTTAGAAGAATTAGCTATTGGTTTCTGTCTTCAATTTCCTCTCAGAATGAATGTGTACGTGCTTTTGAGAGACACACTAGACCTGAATAAGGTCCAATTTGTTTATGAAAATGTGCTATGAAAGTAAAGGGTTAAAGGCAAACATGTACAAGGCATAGTTAATACAAGGCATAGTTGAGCCAAATGTTGTTAAAAGATGGGCCATTGAAATGGTTTGCTAACAGATGGTTAGATTTCTTATCTAATTAAGGCCTTGCATGTATTTTGATGTTTCATGAATTTCTTTGCAAATTCAAAGTATGGTGCATATTGCATGAAGCAAGATGTTGAAAGTAGAGTTACGTTGACACACTTAAATGCAACAAATATGAAAATTTGTACCTGAGCTCTATTATTTGACTTGAGTCGATTGTTTGAAGAGGCATGTTTTGTCGATTTGTGTTTGGTTGATGGTTTTGTACACCAATATGTAAGAGTACATGGAGATATTCACATGATGTGAATTTTTTTTCTTTGAAGGAAAAAAATGATATGTCAGCGAGCTATGTTTCTTGCATGATGTGTTTTTCAGTTTGATGGTTTTGTTTGTGACAAGATGTCACAAGATTTTGGGAAGGTCCACTCTTGAGCGAGAGCCTCATGATTACAACCTAATCATGAGAATCAAATGGGAGTGCATCCTTATTTTGAAAACAAATAGGATTCTGAGCTACCTAGGACTAGAACCATTATTTTTAAATTTGAAATATCATGGTGTGTTGTTTCAATCCCTGAATCCACAATCCTAACATAAATTGTTTTATTCTTTTTTTGCAAGATTTAGTTGGTTATATTAAAAGTCAGTTGAATTTAAAATTCTTGGCTTAGTGGCATGAAATCTTGACCATTATTCTACACTTAAAGACATATCCAATGGTGCAAGAAAAAAATCAAACGAAGTTCATTCAAAATTTATGCCTTTAGTAAGTTGACCTATCATGTTGACCACCATGGTATGAGATAATGACATTTTAGCCCCATTACTCATGCATGGAAAGCTAGCTACATGTGGAATTTTAACAATACTCTAAAATGTCTAAAATCACAAACGTCGTTAATGGTTGACATAGTCAAATCTTACACCTAGTTGGCTATCACGCTAGGTTAAATACTTGGCCACTAGGAGGAATAAGAGTTCCATTTTGTGTTATTGTATTTTGTTCCATAGTTGAAAATACAACTAGGAGTGTGAAGTTAGAGAAAAAAATGTATGAAGTTAAGTTTTTATAGCAACCTTACATGCTAAAAGTCTTAGCTAACTCTAGAGAGATTACCTCTTTCTTTGTACTCACATATTTTCCATACTAGAAAAGAGAGAGTAGAGCATGTTTACATTTTAGTGTTGTTTTTCTCCCATAAGGATTTCCTAGGGAAAAAGGAGTCTAGAGCATCATTACTTTTTGGGGTTGCTTGTCTCCCATATAAGGATTTCCTAGGAAAATAATTGTGTTGATTGTCTAGAGATATGTATGTGTGTGTTTCATTATGTTCTCTATTTCTTACGTTGTGTTTCATTATGTTTTATATTTCTTACATTTTTGCCCTCCTATTTTTCTTTCCAATCAAGGTTTATAAAATAACATGAGAAGCAACATGAGACTTGGAACAATCATTTTCATTATCTATATGGAAGGCAAGAAGGATTATATACCCTTAAGCTTAAACTTAGTTTGTCAATTTTTATCATATATTTTTTGGTAAGGGTAAATGTTTTTTATCTATAGTACAAGTCATGAGTTCCCCAATTTTACCTTATATGTAAAGCATGATTCTAGGATTACCACAATTTGTACTTGGTTTTTTATTGTGATGATGCACTGTCTCAATCTAGACATAAGTGATGATGGTCTTCTCCAAATCAACTCATGTATCCTCATTAAATTTATACAAACATTTCAAATTCATATTTTCTTTCATAAAATTCTAGGAATATTAGAAGAATTAGTAAAAAGTGAGATAACCATCTCAATATGCCCCCCATAATTCATTTTATAAAAGATAAATTTGTAAAATCCCTTTCGGTAATAATGGTCGTTATTAATTAATTAAAAAACATAATATATAATAAAAAATTGACAAATAAAATTTTTGATGAAAATGTGCTATGAAAGTAAAGGTCTA
The DNA here is from genome assembly GCA_034641835.2 of Pinus albicaulis. Lineage (NCBI taxonomy): Eukaryota > Viridiplantae > Streptophyta > Pinopsida > Pinales > Pinaceae > Pinus > Pinus albicaulis. Next base: position 6,002 of record JAXQQM020069436.1, on the reverse strand, counting down.
AAGGAAAACATGTACAAGGCATAGTTGAGTACAAGGCATAGTTGAGCCAAATTATTATCTATTTATTGAACTAGAAAGGACATATAATTATTACACATGTTTAATTTACATTCAAATGCTTATTTGATTTATCTCCTATAGCTTAATGTATTATGCTAGATATATAATTTAAGTTGAAGGCCCATGAGATAAATATGACTTCTATGTGACATTTGTATTGAATCATTTATTTGTTGTGTTATATGAACATAATTGGTACGCATATCTAAAGAGTCCAAATGCTCATTCAAGACCATATGTAATTTCCTCATCTAACTTAGCCAGGGATTTGAAATACTATATTTGAGTTGGCTAGCTCCATTTCAAGATATTATGGTTATCCAAGAGGGGATATAAAAAATGAAAAGAAGGATGTTGTTGTAGGTTATCCAAGTCGGACATAGAACCAGTGGAGAAACCTAAGGAAAACCTATGTTTCCAGGTCAAACCTTTGTAGAGGTTCCAGTACCTAAGAGTAAAATCCATTTTGGGGCTGTTAAATTCTAACTGTACTGGTAATTGTGCTAGGGGGGAGAAATAGGATGTAATTTCCTCTTCTCACGGTTGGGAGTCTTGTTTTTCATGTGGATTCAACCAAAAATATTGTACATATTAAATGAGGACATAATTATTACACATGTTTAATTTACATGAACAAATGCTTCTTTGATTTATCTCCTATAGCTTAATGTATTATGCTAGATATATAATTTAAGTTGAAGGCCCATGAGATAAATGACTTCTATGTGACATTTGTATTGAATCATCTATTTGTTGTGTTATATGAACATAATTGGTACACATATCTAATTTACATTACTAATATGTCATGCTTCTTTAATTTATCTTTTATAGATGACCGGAGCATCCCTTTTTAATCTATCCCTTTTGACTTCGGATATGTGGGCAATATTCATCTGCATATTTTTCTATCATAAATCAGTGAGTAAAATTGTATTCCATTTGTGTCAATGTTAAGGTTAAGCACATGGATTAAAGTTTTATATATATTAGATGAGGAGGCTATGTATTACATATGGTCTTGAATGAGTTTTTAGACTCTTTAGATATATATCTAAAGAGTCCAAATGCTCATTCAAGACCACATGTAATCCTCATCTAACTTCACCAGGGATTTGCAATACTATATTTGAGTTGGCTAGCTCCATTTCAAGATATTATGGTTATCCAAGAGGGGATATAAAAAATGAAAAGAAGGACGTTGTTGTAGGTTATCCAAGTTGGACATAGAACTTGTGGAGAAACCTAAGGAAAAACTATGTTTCTAGGTCGAACCTTTGTAGAGGTTCCAGTACCTGAGAGTAAAATCCAATTTGGGGCTGTTAAATTCTAACTGTATTGGTAATTGTGCTAGGGGGGAGAAATAGGATGTAATTTCCTCTTCTCATGGTTGGGAGTCTTGTTTTTCATGTGGATTCAACCAAACATATTGTACATATTAAATGGCGAATTTCGCTCTCCCAATCATTTCTAAATCACCTATATCACCAAGAAAACATGTTTTAAAAGAACATACTTTAGTATGGGAAAGACCTTAGGTTTCAAATATTACAAGAAGGTTTTTGATATCGTTGAGAGAATGTGGAAAATAGAATCCATAAACAAATTATTTTTCAAAACGTATTACTTTCAAAGTATCACCAAGGAATGTACAAGGGTCTTCAATGAATTAACGTTATTTATTTAAATTCCATGATGTATATCTTACTCATAATTTTAAAAAATTATTAAATAATGATCTAGATTGGATAATTATATTATTTTTCATATATTTTGATGCTTATAGAGTGAAAAAACTGTAAGAATCAACTTGTAGGGTCATTTTAATGGTGGGTGGAGAATTGGGGTCTAAAATCTTTTGGAGTCATTTTGAGGCATTAAATGACATTTCTGGGGGTCAAACGATTATCCCTTGTGCTGAAATCTTGACCATTATTCTACACTTAAAGACATATCCAATGGTGCAAGAAAAACATCAAATGAATTTCATTCAAAATTTATGCCTTTAGTAAGTTGACCTATCATGTTGACCAGGTCATGGTACGAGAGAATGACATTTTAGCCCCATTACTCATGCATGGAAAGCTAGCTACATGTGGAATTTTAACAAGACTCTAAAAGGTCTAAAATCACAAACCTTGTTAATGGTTAACGAAGTCAAATCTTACACCTAGTTGGCTATCACGCTATGTTAAATACTTGGCCACTAGGGGTAAATGTTTTTTTATCTATAGTACAAGTCATGAGTTCCCCAATTTTACCTCATGTAAAGCATGATTCTAGGATTACTACAATTTGTACTTGGTTTTTTATTGTGATGATGCCCTGTCTCAATCACTTGGCCATCTCTTGATGGGTAGTTAAATATTTATAACAATACTTAATTAAAATTTATATCTATTTGTATTATGTGAAATTATGTATAAAATGGTATACTACTTTTCATAAAATTGGGTTGAGTTTATCATATATTTCAATGAAAGTTGATTAAATATGTTTTCTTTAAAAGGATCTAACAATTTTGGTAAGGTATGAATTTGCAATTTTGTGTGGCTCTCTATCAACCTTCACTTTCTCATTTCTAGAAAAAATCTACTTGATTGAATTCATATACCCACTTTCTATTCAAATGCATGAGTTTTGAACTCTCAGTAACTATGTTTTTCCACGCAGGAAAATTATGTCACATTTTATACCAACTCTAAATATTATTTTGAAGTTTGAATTACTGTTATTCTTTTATATAATTTAACATTATATATAAGTTTAAATTGAAAGCAACTTAGATGAAATATAGCTTAGATATATGGCATTTGCAAATTATTATCTATTTATTGAACTAAAGGACATAATTATTACACATGTTTAATTTACATTCAAATTCTTCTTTGATTTATCTCCTATAGCTTAATGTAATGCTAGATATATAATTTAAGTTTAAGGCCCATGAGATAAATATGACTTCTATGTGACATTTGTATTGAATCATCTATTTGTTGTGTTATATGAACATAATTGGTATGCATATCTAATTTGTATTACTAATATGTCATGTCATGCTTCTTTAATTTATCTTTTATAGATTACCAGAGCATCCCTTTTTAATCTATCCCTTTTGACTTCAGATATGTGGGTAATACTCATCCAAATATTTTTCTATCATAAAGCAATGAGTAAAATTGTATTCCATTTGTGTCAATGTTAAGGTTAAGCACATGGATTAAAGTTTTATATAAGATACATTGCCACGGTGTACATTTATATCTAAAGAGTCCAAAACCTCATTCAAGACCATATGTTTTTTTGGTGTAGTTTGATTGGTTATATTGCATTTCTTTTGCAGTTGTTGCTGTGGGCCTCACCATCTAGTGATTTTAGGTAAAAAAATTATTTACATGGAATTTTTATGTATCCTAGAATGTTTATTATTTATCACTACTAGCCTTGGTGATTTAGTTGTTTGTTTTCATGCTACTTGGTTACCCATATTTAATAGTTTTTCATGTTTAATTCATTGTTAAGGCTTTTTATTGGCCTATCAGGATGTATTTTTCTCAAATCCATAATGGCTAAAAGAATGAAATTTATCTATGAAAAAGAGAGGTCATATGGAAAACAAATTGTTTGCAAGTGTTATTTTGAACCCATAGAACTTGCAACCCCAATATGGATACAATACTAAGTAATACATAGCCTCCTCATCTAACCTAGTCAGGGATTTGCAATACTATATTTGAGTTGGCTAGCTCCATTTCAAGATATTATAATGTTAGATTATTATTTCTATAGATTTTGATTATGGTAGTAAAATGTTACAAAAATTCGGAAACTACAAATAATATTATTCTAGATATATGTAAAAAGGACATGGTAGAGAAAATCAAACAATATTAAACTTTTCATAAATAGTTTAGATATAAATACATTTTCTAATCTTAAAGCAATAATTTTTCTAATATTTTTTTTTTAATCAATAAATAAAAAAGAAGCATTTTCAATCAAAATCACATCCAACATATAATAAAAATAATAAAAACAATTTAAAACTTCATACACTACGACATTACTATGGCAAAGAGCATAAAAATATACAAGCAAAAAATCCTTTTATATAATAATGGAGAGCTTCAAATATACAAGAAAAAAAATCTTTCAGCCTTCTTGTATCCCAGAGAAAAGAGTTACTAAACAATCATATTTTAAACAATTTTAAAACTTGGAGAAAATCATCTGTGAGTGCATTCAATGTCTACGTGTGTAAGGGGGTTAGACTCCTTGCAACATTGTTTTTAGACCCTCCTTGCATTCCTTGCAACATTGTTTTAGACCCTCCAGCAAAATTTTAATGCAGCACTCTCCAGAGAGCCATGGCGACAGAAGTGGAGGTGCTTTATTTTCAGCAGTGCACAAGAAGTTGGAACAGATGAATATATTTTGCACAGAATATATTCCTGGACAATATTATCGGCTTGTGTGCCCAGAGTGTCAAGGAGGATAGGAAAAAGAGCTGTCTCTTTCAGTTAATATCGGCAATGATGGGGTTTCCACGAAGTGGACATGCTTCAGAGCTAAATGTGGTTGGACCGACGGTTTTAAGATTGCAGGGATGTCTGTAGGTTCATCAGCACATGAATTGGAAAACTTAGCATTTCATAATTCTATATCAAATGATGAAGTTGCAGATGTGACATCAGATGTTGATGTTATGGCTTTAAAATATTTCACAGAGGAAAATCTGCGATTGGAGCAAATTTATGATCAGGATCTCTATGATTACTTTGCTAGCCGAAAAATTTCTAGAGAAACCCTGCAAAGAAATGGGGTGATGCAGACCAGAAGAAATAATAAGATGGCAATTGCATTTACATATCGAAAGGATGGCAAGATTGTTAATTGCAAATACCGTGATGCACAAAAGCATTTTTGGAAGGAAAAGCATGGTCAAAAGATTCCTTATGGGCTGGATGATATCAAGGAAGCAAGAGACATTATAATTGTTGAAGGGGAATTTGAAAAACTTTCCTTGGAAGAAGCTGGCTACAGAAACTGCATTAGTATACCTGATGGTGCTCCTCCAAAGGTTTCAACAAAAGAGTTACCACCTATAGAACAAAAATATGAATTTCTATGGAATGCAAAAGAATACTATCAGCAGGCTAGTCGTATTTATCTAGCTACAAATGCAGATAAGCCTGGACAAGCTCTTGCAGAAGAGCTTGCTCGACGTATTGGGCGTGAGAGGTGTTGGCGAGTTACATGGCCTAGGAGAAGTGAATCAACAAATGAGTTATGCAAAGATGCAAATGAGGTATTGATTCATTTTGGAAAGCAGGCTCTGAAGGAAGAAATTGAAGGTGCTGAAATGTATCCAATACAGGGGTTATTTAGATTCAGGATCATGTGAGAAAATTGCTAGAAAAGCATATAAAAAAGCCTTTCTTCCATGCTAAACTTGGAGACTCCATACCACGAATCAGTGCGGAAGAACTAGAGCAGGGAAAGCAGTGGCTAAATAACAGTTTTTTTCTTATAAGGTGTGAAAATGAAGCACTTCCTTATATAACATAGGAAACTACTATGGAAACTTAACATAGGAAGCACATAGTTATCAATAACATAGGAAGCACATTTTATCAATATATAACATAGGAAACTACTATTTATTTTAATTATTGTACTGAAATAACTATAACAAAATGGCATAGTTCCATCTTAACCTTAGAATCTGTTTATCGCTTATCAAAATTTCAAACATGGAAATGGCATAGTTTTCATACCCGTAGTCGACGCGCGCGGATAGCAGGAGCACCAGCACGGCCGGGAGCAGCAGCAGCGCCAACAGAGAGAAAACAAACAATGCGTGAACAATGAAAATTGTAAACTGTTACATTTCGCGGGCGATTTATTTATAGAAAATAGTTCGGCCGAACTATTTTAAAACT
>JAXQQM020092304.1:0-105478 GCA_034641835.2 Pinus albicaulis | reverse complement strand
GTTGCTAGACCCAGTCTGGGCTAGTAGGGATTGCCTCTGTCCGCAGAGGGGATTTACCTCCACAACACCGAGTTAAACGATCGACCTGTTGTGGCCTATAGCTTCTTAAAACAAGCTGCACATAGACTAAAATTTGTAGAAAAGTAAAACAAAATTGTGAAGGCTTTAGATCTGAAAATCAAAAACATCCTTCATTATTCTTCAGCTCTGGTTTTGATTTTGTTTGAGCTGCTTCCTCTTTCTTTCCTGGTTCAAGTTTTGAGCTTTTTAGAACCAGTTCTTCATCAATCTCATAGGTTCAGATATTTAATTTGTTTGAACCTTTGTTTCTTCTATCCTAATCTACCTTACTGATAAGCCAAGATTGTGTTGTTTGGCTTATCTAATTCACTAACCTATCAGCAGTAAATTGAAAAGCTAATTAGTCATGATTAGGCTGTATGACTAACTAGAAGTGTGTTTTTAGGAGTGGCATTTGAGCTTGCACACTTTCAGAATTTGTCTCTCTTTTTTGGTATGGGGCTGTACCTTTCTTGTTTTTATCTGTACTCTTTTTCTCTTTTCTATTGTTTTTGTATTTTTCTCATTTTTCTTCTTCAGAGAAATAAACAAAAAAGAATAACTAGGTGCTCAAGAGCTGAGCTTTATTGACACTACTACCTAACCTATTCTAACTCTTGAAATAGTTCAGCTCTATGTAGTACAATAGTGCCAATGTAGCCAGTTGAGTAGTGACAAAAAGGAATAGAGAAACTGGCTACTAGTCAGAGGTAACCACAATACATATTGAATATTAATCTTTAAAATCAAGGCTGTCACAGAAGGTGACAAAATTTTATGTCTTTGACTCTTGCAAAGGATCCATGCTTGAGAATTTGAGCCAATTTGGACCTCCACACACTCTTCCATAGGATCAACAAAGAAAAGGTGAGAACTCTCTTCTTTTTGGCCCTCCATGATTGGTAGATTGTCTGCCTCTAAGATATCAGCTTTGAGGATTGCACCTTCAATATGTTCCTTGGAAGCATCATCATCCTTCACTTGCCAATCAACAAGCAATGACATTTCTTCTTTCTCTAAATCTATGCTTGCTTCTGATGTGAATTCAGGTTCTTTGGATGACAGATTGATATCAGTAATGGGAGAAGGTTTCTCTTGAAAAGATGATATGTCCTCAGCAGGATAGTCTTATATTTGTTTTTCTTCCCCAAATACTTGCCAGTACTTTTCATTTTTTGGGACAGCTATTCTAATTTTTTCTTGAATTGTGTATTGTTTGCTTCCATAAGGTCTCCAACATGTACTAGCAACAAGGGCTAATCCATGGGAAACAATATTTTTGTCTTTAGGAACAAAGGTAAGTTGGGATTCTTTAAATGATTTTAACAAGTCCATGACATCATCTCTATAGGCCCTAAGTCTGGGATGTTCAACCATGTATTCCTTATTCACTTGCCTAATTACCAATTCTGCATTCCCATGAACTGTTATTCTCTGGGCTCCTAATTTATTCAATAAGTGCAGCCCTAAAAGAAGTGCCTCATACCCTACTATGTTACTTGTCCAGTGAAAATTTAATTTATATGAATGGCCTTTAGAATAATTTTTCTCTGTATTGTAAAGCCATATTCCTACACCTGCACTAGTTTTAATGCATGACCCATCAAAACTCATACTCCAAAGAGGACTAGTTTCAAATTTACTAGTTTGACTACCCTCCTGTTTATCTTGTGTGCTTTTAGATTGTTCTTGTAAGCCAGTGCTATGTTGAATTTGGTTTAGTTCCTCATGTTCTTCATTATGTTGAGGACTCTTCTCTTGAATCTCAAGGTTGACAACCAATGGATGACTATTTTGTAGCCCTAGACCTGTGATCAGGTTGTTGTAATTTTCTGGTTTGGCAAACTGTCTTGATAATTTTGTCTTGTCTTCCTCCTTTTCTGTGTTTTCCACTATGTTACAGCGAGGGGTGGCCACTAAGTCAGTTAAGGTTTCTTGCTCATTAAATGTTTCATTATTGAAGAGAATAAATGAGTCAAGGTCTGTATGCATAGAATAAAGAGGAGATTTTTTCGGTCTCTCTTGACTACTGACCATGTATTGCATGTGAGATTCTCTATAAAGTCTTCTAGTTTGATTAAAAATAGGGATGGTAGCATATGTCATATCAATTTTCATTGTTCCTTGTAACTTATCTCCCCATGATATTGATAACAACATACCATATTTGGGGGGTACATCAGCCACTACAATATCCATCACTAAACACTTGACTGGAATTTGAGCTAAGTTTACACAAAGGTCTTTGATCAAACCTAAACATTTCACTCTACTAGACTCAAAGGAATATAGATATTTGTATGGTATGGTGATTTCAAGGCCTAGACTCTCCATTATTGCTTTGGGTATTAAGTTGTGAGAGGCCCCTGAGTCATGCATAGCATTGTGTAAAATTTTGTCATGGATTTTTAAACTAAGATAAAATGGAGGAACTGGCCCTTCTTGGTATCTTCCTTCAATCTTAGGACCAAATAAGAGCTCTGGTTGGTCATCATTGAGGTTGACAATTTCATTATTTTCTCCTATGTTGAAGGCTTTCAAAATTTGTGATCTATAGACATCTTGGGTGACTAATTCAATGAGGGGAATAGAGATTTTAATCTTGGAAATTTCTTGTTCCAAACTAAAAGGCAGCTGATTTTTTACAATGTTTGTTTCAGCAGTGTTAATCACCACTTTATCAGCAAAATCAGTTTGCTGATTTCCTCTATTTACATTGGTCAAATTTTTTTTAATAGGAGCACTAGCTGAAGTACTAATGCTGCTAAGGTCTGCACTTTGTTTTTCATTAATTTGAGTGCCTTTCTCTTTGTTTTGATTAGTATTTACAGCCATTGTTTTGTCCTTTTGTTTAATGTTTTTGGGTTTGCTCACAGGGCTGTTTTTTGTAGAATTGTCAGAGGTTTTGTTCTTGGGAGCTTCCTGATTATTTTTACTCCTAAGTTCATATTCTTTTGGGGTCTCTATGATGACATTTTCCAGCTCTTGATAATAATATTCATCCTCTGTTCTTTCATCATCATAGGGTGTGTATAGACCTTGTTTTCTATTAATAGGAACATAAAAGTGGTCACTACCTACTCCCAACATGTTTCTATTATCTTCCTTTGTTTGTTCAATTATTTCTTCAACCTCACTTACATATTTTTCTTGGAAAGGAGGTCTGATCTGTTGATCATCCTCTCTTTGTCTGTTTTGAGGTTGATTTCTCCTTAAGTTCTGATTTTGATTTTGAGATTGATTTCTGTTTTGGGGAGCTGATTGGTTTTCTCTAGATTATGCTCTCTCAAGCATGCTCATCTTCTTCATCATTTATTCCATCATCCTTTCCATTTTTGAGCTAGATGTGGAGGGTGCAGATTCCTCCCTAAATGATACTTTCTTTTCATTCCTCATCCTCGCTCTTTTCTCGATCAAATTTACTTCCATAGCAAGAGATCCCTTTTGCATGTCTTCTAGAGTCAAAGGGTCCCTTTCTCTTAGCTGATATTCCATTTCAGGATCAAATCCTTCAGGAAATTTGGCCAAAGCTGAGCCTTGTGGAGGTTTCAAATCTGGGGGCAGTGCATTATATACACGATTGAACCTAGTGCAATAATTTTGAACACTTTCCCCAGTGTTTCTTTTGAGATTGTTATAATCTGAAAGTATTTGGAGAGGGTTTTTTCTAACTTCCCAGTTGTTTAGAAATGATTGATGGAGGGCTTGGAGGTCATTAATACTATTAGGGGTTAAACCTTTGAACCATTTTCTTGCTTCTCCCCCTAGGCTTTGAGCAAACAATCTGAGTTTGATAATTTCATCATCAATCTCATTCCTGTCAAAATAGCCATTCATCTTGTCCACATGTTGTGATGCAGTAGTAGCACCACTGGCATCATACAATGGAATCTTGGACTGATCGTCCTGTGGCAGATTGACTAAAGGTAAAGGAAGGACTAGAGGGGCATACCATGTTGCCATGATAGGAGGTTGTGAGAAAAATGGGGGGTTTACAGGTGGAGGATGTAAGATGGGAGGGGGTTGATGGAATGGGGTGGTTTGAACAGTGGATGTATGGATAACAGAAGTGGATGGATCAGCAAGAGATTTTTGAGTAGATTTGGGATGAGAGAAACTGAAATTATGCAGGAAATGTAAATCAGGTGGGGTGGTTTTTCTGCTACCAGGGTGTTCACCTCTATCTTGGGATGAAGGTGGAGACTCAAAATCTATCTGATCTATATCATCAAGTGACCTAGTTCTGAATGGGTTTCTTAAGTCAACTTGTGAATCTTTGTAGAGTTGTAAGGTTTTTAGGAACAGAATTAGCTCTATGGAGTGGCCTAACAATAGTCGAAGCTTGAGCCTTAGGAGATTTCCTAAGTATACTTTCAGGATTATCAACTATCTCAGGAGAGTTTGGGTCAGGATAGGCTCTAGTATGAACTCTTCTAGAAGCCACTAGGCTATGTTTTCAAACCCAATAACAAGAAAATTTTAACCAAATATGACAATCTTTAGTAGGCTAACTGATCTTTAGCAAGAAAACTTTAATTCTCAAAGTCTTCTTTACTGATTTTTAAATGATGTAATGATAAAGGGTTTCCCAGTGGAGTCTTTGGAAAACCAAGGAAAATCAGCAGGCCTACTGATCTTCAGTGGAGTCACCAGGTGAAGATTTTTTACTTGATTTCAGGGCTTGAATTTTGTTCACCATCAACAATCAAAAACCACTCTAGACAAACACTTGGTTCATTTGTTAAAAATGGGATTATCTGAGTTGTGAAGTTATCTATTACTTCAGAAAGTCCCCAGTATGGTCGCCAGTAATGTTGGGGTCTCTGTAATTTAGTAGTGGCAAGACTAAACGCCGTAGAGCCTATATCATAACCACTTTGGGATTTCTAGGATCTAGCTCTCCTGAATCCAGAGAGGGATCTCTCTATAAGTGCAAATATTGATTTATCTCTTAAGGTTTTGGTATGATATTAGGCTAGTTATTAAGTACAAGGGTTTTTTTGTTTTTTTTTTTGGGTGTGATCTTTAATTGGATGGAATATCACAAAATGAAAGAGTTACGAAGGATGAAGATGCAAGTGTATTGAGAAGTGTTCAGCAGATAGGATTAGTAAGAAGAAGTTTTAAACCATTGGGAAATGGAGTCACAAAAGGGTTTAATTGTGCAACAATTTCAAGAGTGATCCAAGGGGCAAGTCATCTATATCAAAAGATCCTTTAGATTAAATGATGGAGTGGAACATTAAAATTGTTGAGAAAATGGAAAAAGCCAATAATTTCAACAAGGATTTATCAACTTACCATACAAGAAAAGTCTTTTTAAGCAACTGTTTGAAACCAACCAAAGGACAGGGCTAACCATAGACTTCTTTGGACAAGCTTGTATTAAAGCTAGCTTATCAGACAACAATCCAGTAATCTCACTAGACTACTTTCAGAAGGGATGAAAACAGATAAGAAAACAAAGTGCAGCTTAAGATCAGGTCAGATATGTTAAAATCATGGCCTGGTTTTAGCATACTCTTAGGGAAACTTTCAAACAACTTTTGGAGAAAGAACTAGAAGACAGGGCAAACCATAAACTTTTCTAGTTTAACTCTACTTAGCATGTAATGAAAATATCATTCAAGAACTTCCTTTCAAGTTTTTCACATCAAGACATGGACTAACCAACATTCCTTGATAATGTTTACACTTAATTTAAGTCATTCCCAAATATCACAATTAGCAGAAAACATATAGATAAAGCTTATCAGTGAGAGTAGGGTACTTTAAACAGTAAATCCTAGCTCTATGTTTTATGCTCTTTATCAGAGAAAAGTGAACAAAATGGCATACATGAAAGGAAAACAATAACAGTAAGAGGTACTTCACCAATGATATAGACTAGGATCCCAAGAATAAACTTGTATATTGATTGTCAATCTAGTTACAAACTACATGTCCAATGTTTCATCACAGCAACAAACATCTCTTCTCAACCTATCTTCTTCAATAACTTAACAGAGCTTCAGAGCTTCAGAACTTATTTACATTCAACAATGATTCGATACAGCAACTATTACATCAAAGTCCAACAACCAACCAACAACCTCTCATCTTCTAAGGAAGTATTTATATAAGAAAGAGGAGGTGGAAAGAAAGAAAAGGGCAATATGTTCAATTAATAAAATTTAATGCTTCTCTGTCTTTGAGGGGTTCAATAGAGAATATTTATGATATTTTCTCAGCATTAATTGGTTTCATTAAGTTGTTTAGCTACTTTGGCAGATTTGTTGACCTTAAAACTCTTTAAGCGGGCTAGCAATAACTCTGGCTGTGTTTAAACAAAATATCACTAACTAGGCAATAACTATGCTTTCTTTTAATTTATGAAAGCTGTAGGTGGCACTTTTGGTAGCTGAAAGGATATTTTAGCCTCTGATGTGGCAGTGGAGGCTTCCTTCGACTAATATAATTCTCTATGTTTATAAACACAGTATTTTATTCATTGATTTGTGTTTAAGGCTTGATTTGGCCTTGATTTTCAACTTCGAGACTTTGCTCTTTAATATTGTCTTTATCTCTTTAAACTGTAGATTAGATTTCTGATATTCAATCCTTGGCATTAATCTTTTTATCATTGATTTATTCATGCTGATACACTTTACTGTTCTTTTTTTATACAGTTACAGATGGATTTTTGCTATTGGAGGGTTTCTGTTAAACTGTGGATCGTGATCTAGTTGATTTTAAACGTGGATGTTAAACCCACAGTTCCTTTTCTTTATTGATTTAAGGCACAAAATCATCACTTTGTTCTTATTAGTCACCTATCTGTGACTGTAGAAGTATACGGAACGACCACCATTAACCCCTGCAAAACACATAAACTTTATTATAAAACCCTATGATTCGTGGTAAAACTGCATTCAGAGGTTTCGATGGAAATGATGGAAATGCTTGAGGATGGGGAAATGCAGCGGTGGAGGAAAAAATCCTGGCAGAAACAACTAACCAAGTGAAGATTTGAATTATGGCGTGAATTTGGGGAAAGGTGGTTTCAGAAAAACCATTAGTGGTTTTCGCACAGCATTTGGGGGGGTAGGCGGCATTAAATTTTGGAACACAATTCTATTCATCGCTCGACGCGTGGAAAATGAAAACCGCTTATATCGTGCGGAAATAGCGCACTATGGAACGCGGCCAAAAATTACACGATACGGATCGTTGGCCGTCGAATGATCGTCGGGAGATCGGACGGTGCAGGTAGAACGTGATGAATGGAAAGTTGTAGGGTAAAAAGACGAGTGGGGTCCATGACGACGTCAGTTGCTTTGCCGCGTAGTAGATGGGTGTTGGTTTATCGGGTTAAGTCCCGATCATAGGATCTCAGGGACGAACTGCTAAGATTTAAAGATGAGGCGGAGAATTTTGAAAGGAGAAAAGGGACGGGAGGCGAAAAGGCAAAGGAAGGGAGGCTTGATGGTCGTTGATCCGTAGAGATCAATGGTCCATATTCGTTTCGAACCACAATGTCGGGGAATGGAAAAATAAAAGGAGAAAGGGGTTTTGGCATGAAAGCTAATGTGTTTAGGCGCCCGATTACGGGGCTTTGGCCATATGAGGGTAAGGGCTTAAGATATAAGCCCTTGGGGGTGTTAGCCCCCCTATGAAATTCTTGACGAGCAAGCTGGGGGCTAGATTGTTCTGGAGCCTCCAAGGAATGCCTTTCCCCTGAAAATTCATCCTCCTTGGAGCTCCCTGTGCTAGGCCTAATATACACCCTCTGTGCTGATGCATTCCCCAAAAGGAGCCTTTTTTACCCCTTTATCCTGCAAACTTCCCCATCTCAGCCTCTGTTTTCCTTTTGTCAAAATCCCCTCCTTCCTCATGCTTAAATTCCTAGAAACCCCCTTGAAATCCTTTCCCTCCCCCTACTTTGGCCTTCCCTACCCTTCATTTCCCTATCGTTCCTCCCCTTGGGCCTAAAACACTTTAAAATGTGCAAAAATCATACAATAAGGCCTAAGCCCCTTTGGCCGCAGCCCCGTGCTCCTTTTCTTCCCATAAGACTTGGTGCCAGAACCCAGAGCTAAACCCTCCAGGCGCGTACCCCCTCCAACCTTTCTCCGTGCGAAAAATTCATTTAAAAACCTTTCTTAACGTGCATTTTCAGGTCTTAATACATTGTGTTGATCGACGGATCCCGACCGTCCGTTAAACGCCGGATCCAACGGCGCAGAGCACGCCCGAAATAGTGGACCCCTCCTGCACAAGTCATCCGCTCAAACCCGCCGGTAAATTCTGCACCGCATATCTGCAACTGGCAGTATTCATTCGAAACCCAGCGATCCCACTCATCCCCTGCCACACATCCTCCTGTACTATCCCGAAAATCACCATTTCGCGCGTTATTCCCCGGATGAAGGCCGAGCAGCGGAATTCATGATCGTCGTTGGATCCTAGAGCCCTCATCCAACAGCTGTCATCTCTCGAACCCATGCACTGTTTAACCCTGCGCGTCGTACCCTTGGGCCTGCCTTCCAACACCCTCCATCGTTGATCTATCAGCGATCAACGGTCCAAATATGTCTGTCCATGGTTGACCTTTCCGTCACCCCGGGACCTCCGCGTCACCTCGTCCCGCCACGTCAGCGCCACGTGTTCCATCCGTACTTTTTCCCAGTCCATTACATAAAACCGGTTTATTTATGTGTTTTTCATGCATTTTTCATTCTGCAACGTCCGCCAAACCTACCAGAGTAGTTTTTCACCATTTCTCTACGATTTCTTCCACCATATCACCACCTGTACATCCATTTCACCCGTCTACATCACCTGCCACCCTCGTCCATAGATTTCTTCACAGTCTTCGTGTTTCCTGCAAGGTTATAAAGAAAGAATGGCCGCCGCAATACATTTATGTGCTACCAGGACAGCTAAATCCGAGGAAGATCATCCACGGCGGCTGAATTTATGAACAGAGGCCTGGGAAGGTGGAGATGAGATGTTCATTAAAAGAAAAGAGTTCGAACTCTGTGGAAAATCTCCCATCACCATTAAACCCGAGCTGACCTGTCAGAGATGAAATTGAAGCAGCAGAACGTTCCAGTACAGAGCAAAAGGAAGATTAAAGCATAACCATGAAGATCTCGAGCCCTAAGTCAATGTTTTCAGAGACAAAGCAGCAGATCACAAACCCCGAGGATCGATCAAAGGATCCTGAGTGCAGAAAAAAGCTAATATCAGGGTTTTTAGTCAGCAGAATGTTTTTCTTTATCAGGTACAGGGCACCCATACTGTTTTATTTACACACCGTGTCCCTGAAGAGTTTTCCCACTAGACTATAGCTCAAAGACAGTCAGACATTTATGAGACAGACCTTCCAGTAGTTTATTTTACTTTTTTTTCACGACAGCAGGAGTACTTTGACTAGAAATGTCGAGATCACATCCAAGGAAGATCATTATTTCCCGAGGGAGGTGACAGAGATTAAGCATACAGCATGTCAAACAGAATGGGCCTCAGCCTCACATCCATTTTTGTGTTTAATATGACATTCAATATTCACCTACCTTCTTGGGTCGATCTTTGTGTTCCCACTGCTATAAAGCACAGAAGAAAATATTGTAATGGTTGTTGATGAGATATCAGTGAAATGCAAGTTTTTTCCTCTTGAGACAAGTTCTCTGTGTATATTGAAAGATAGGCTGAGATTTAATGTATTCATACTGAATGTTCCAGCATATGGGCTATGATGTACCTGATTGGTGTTGTTTTTAATATGACAAGCATGTTTCTTTGGATCCTGATCTAAAGCAGTTGGTGATGTTTTCCTTTCTCTGTATTTGTGATTGACTTGCTTTCATTTCATCATGTTTCTATTGGTAGGCAACAGAAGTATAATGTAAGATTCACCCTTGATAGGTGCCTTATGTTTCCTGCTCTCCCTACCTCAATGTTTTCTGCTTATATGTGTATCTGAATGTTGATTTCAATTGATTTAACCAGTGTAGTGGATGAAATTGCCTGCTCTCTGATGTATGAATTGATGAAGTCCATGTTTAGATGTTCTTGGTAAGACTTAGCTGGAAGGTTTGGGAACACTGGGGATTAGTGTTAGCCCTGTCCACTAGGATCTTTGCACGACCAGCTAGCCTTTCTAAGATCCCTTGTAATTGCCTCTGATTTTTTCCAAGCAGGCCTGGAGTTAAATGACCTCTGGTCTGATCTATAGACAGAGTTGGTTGGTTCTCCTCCTTTCATTTTCTGTCCTTAATGTCCCATTCCAAATATCTCCTTTAAGATCCAATGCTCTAGATGACTAGCCCAATTGAAAGCTTGCACATTGATTACAGGTAAATCCTTTCTTGACTCCATAGCCCAATGGCTTTGATGTTCTTTGAGTTATCTGTCTCTGCCTAAGCTTCCCCTTTGCTCATCCTTGTCTTATATTGGTCCTTCTTTTCCTGATTCCCTCCAACCAAACACAAACAATCAAACAAACAACCATGAGCCTACAACTAGCCTAAAATCATAACTTAGAGCTTCAAAGACATATCCTTTTACTTGTATAGAGAGATCCCTCTCTAGACCTAGGAGGGCTAGATCCTAAGGCCTGAAAGTGGTTCTATGTTGTCTCATCTTTTGGTCTCTGTCAACCTAGCCAAAACATGGGAACCCCAACATAATGGCGACTCCGCTGGGGAATCCTGAGTACATTTCACCTTAAACATTCGTAAAAACCTCAGAAACTTAGAACTCTGGTTAGGTTGACAGTAAGTCACCCCTTTCTTGAATCAACCTCCATTATTGAATATCCACCATACTCTTAGACAGAGCCTGGAAAGGGCCAGGTAGCCTCCAGATCTCATCCTCTTTTCAGAGGTGACATATCTGGTAAATGCCCTCCCAGTCAATCTCTGGTTGGAGCTTGTTGTTGTAGAGGAGATTCCTGAAAAGTGATAGTGCCTGAGCACTGTGGTGGACAGTGTACCCCTTAGAAACATTCTAAACCCTCCACCTGGCGACTCCATTGTTCCTAAACGTTAAAAGACTCCACTGGTGATCAGTAGGCCTGCTGATTATCCTGGTTTCACAATCAGACTCCACTGGGAGGCTAGTTCCTGAGACAACATTAACCACAGTAGAAGTAACGAGTAGGGTTAACCTGTTTGGCTTGTAAACAACATTCTGGCTTTCAGAACTATTCACACCAGAGCTTATCCCAACCCTGACCCACTAGAAATAGTTGAAAATCCAGAGAGCATCCTCAGAGGAACTCTTACACATACAAGACCAACTATTTCCAGTCACATTCATAGAGCTAATTCTGCACTAGAAGATCTTGCGGATCTATTAGACCCTTCCTTCGACCTAGACCTTCAAAACAGATTACCTAGAACTAGGTCATTCAGTGTTTCAGACCAGCCAGACACTAGGGACACTGAAACCCCTCCTTCCACACCACCTGATTTTTAATTCCTTCAAAACTTGGGGCTCTCTCACCCTAGATCTGCTCAACAGACTTCTGCTCGTCTTAATATCCCTATCATTCAGATACCAGCTGCTCAAATTAACCCTTTGCCTCACCAGAATATCATCATGGTAGCTTGGTATGCACCTTTAGTTTTACCTCAGCCTATGTTACCCTTGCCAAATGATTATCAATCGAAAATTCCACACTTCACTACTAGAGAGTCCATAACAGCCCAGCAACATGTAGACAAGATGGAAAACTCTTTTGATTATATGGAAATTGATGATGAAACAATCAAAATGAGGATCTTTTCCCAAAGCTTAGGGGGTGAGGTGAAAAAATGGTTTAAAAATCTACCTCCTGGCAGTATTCAAGATCTCCCTACATTATACCAGACCTTCATAAACAAGTGGGAGGTTAGAGAAAATCCTCGCCAGCTCCTAGCTGAGTACATGTCCCTCAAGAGGAACGTAGCAGAGAGTGTTCACGATTACACCACTAGATTCAACAACATTTACAATGCTCTCCCTCCACACATGAAACCTCCACAAGGTATGGCCCTAGCAAAATATCCTGATGGATTTGATTCTGACATGGCCTATGAGCTTAGGGACAAAGAGTACACCACCCTGGAAGACATGGAGAAAGGAGCCATAACCATAGAAGCAAACTTAATAGAAAAAAGGGCAAGATTAAAAGTTGAAAAAAGGGTAACCTATAGGGATGACAACATAGCTTCCACATCTGATCCCAAATATGACAGACTTTCTAAAAATGTGTAAGAACTGCAACAAATGATAAAGAGGATGGTTTTCCAAAACAACAACCAAAACAGAAACCAGAACCAAAACATTAGAAGAAACAATGCTACCCCCAACAGACAAAGAGAGTCAGATCAACAAATTATTCCCCCATTTCAAGAAAAAATTTTAGATGAAGACGAGGGAGTTATTGAAGAGTCTGAAGGGAATACAATTAACATGTTTGAAGCAGGGGACTCAGTCCTGAACTGTGATTCAGAAGAAGATCAACCCTCACCATCATTTTGGGAGGAGGAATGGTTAGAAACTAAAGATTACAGACTAGGATTTGAAAATGTCGTGATGCAGGTCAGGGAACAATAGGAACTTAGGAGCAAGAAAAGACAAGATACTTCCAAAACAAAGACTCCTGAGGTAACCATCAAGAAAAGACCTAACAAAACTTCCAAGGAAACCTCTATAAACAATAAAATAACAGCTGAAAGTTCTGGTAAGCATAAAGAGAAGGGCAACCAGGACACTGGAAAACAAAGTCAACCAACCAGCAGTACTAGCACTTCAGTTAGTACTCCTGATACAACTGTCCCAAACCTTGTACATAGTGAGAAAACAGCAAATGACTCAGCTACCAAGGCAGCAAATAAAACAGAGTCAAGTGTTTCCAAGGCACAATCCATTTTCAATTTGGAGAGTGAACTTGCAAAAATCAAAATTCCTGTACCATTATCTGAGCTAGCCACTCAGGATGTATATAAGGGCCAAATTTTGAAAGCATTAAATCTGGGAGAAATGAATGATTCAGTAAACTTGAATGATGATCAACCAGCCCTACTCTTTGGTCCAAAAATTGAAGGAAAGTTTCAGGAAGGGATAGTTCCACCTTTTTATATCAGTCTTAACATTCATGACAAGATACTCCACAATGCCATGCATGATTCTGGAGCATCACATAATTTAATACCTAAGGTAGTGATGGAGATGCTAGGCTTAGAAATTACCAGACCTTACAAAGACTTATACTCATTTGACTCTAGTAAAGTAAAATGTCTAGGCCTAATCAAAGACTTGTGTGTGATTTTAACCCAGATTCCTGCTAAGTGTATGGTCATGGATGTTGTGGTGGCAGATGTGCCACCCAAGTATGGCATGCTGCTATCAAGGTCATGGGGAGCCAAACTGCAAGGAACAATGCAGATGGACGGCTCATATGCCACTATGCCTATATTTGGCTAACTTAGAAGACTATATAGAGAGTCTCAGATGAAATTTTTAGTCAGTAGCCCTGAGAAAGCTGAAAAATCACCATTATACTCTGTACATACAGATCTAGACTCTTTTATTCTCTACAATGACCAACTCTTAGAAGAGCCGAGATCATATAATGGAAATACAAACATATAGCCCATGGATTTCAACATAATGGCTACTCTGGAAGAATACGAAGAGGAAGACCATGGGAAAACTGCTGAAAATATAACTCTGAATGAAATAGAAATAGAACAAACGCAGCAAGCTAGCCACCTCCCTGACCTCCATGCCCATAATGAGCCACAAGATGATCCTCCTCCTAGCACAAACCTCACAACTCAACATAGTGACGAATCCATCTGTAGGGGAGAGGATGAAAACCAATTAGACAAAGAACCCCTGTGGGAAATTAAATTTGATGGGTCCTGTACTAGGCAGAGTGCTGGAGCAGGAGTTTGGCTGCGTAACACATCAAATGACCATGTAGAGAGCCACGCTGTGAATCTGCATTTTAAATGCACAAACAACATTGCAAAGTACGAGGCTCTCATCTTGGGCTTAAATTTGTTTATGAAGTTAGGAGCCCATAGGGTAGCTGTGAAAGGAGACTCAGAGTTAGTGATCAAACAGGTGAATGGTGAGTATTCAACAAAACATCCCAGGCTTAGGGCATACAGGAATGACACTCTAGATTTGCTGAAAACGTTTGTTGAATACGAGTTAGTATTCATTCCTAGGGGGCAAAAGACAATATCAAATGGATTAGCATGTCTAGCTAGCTCATATCCTAAAGCCCTAGTTGACCAACAGATTATCATTCAGACCAAATTCAGACCTGCAGTGCCAGACAATGAAAAATATTGGCAGGTCTTTGAAGGAGACAAACAGATCGAAGATTTCCTGGTGGGCAGGAATGATTTTGAATTTTCGGATTTAGACTCAACTTATGATGATAGCTGCCCAAGCGAGGATTCCCTAGATGAACAAGAAACACCCTATAACATAGAAATAAATTCTTTTTCTGAGAAAACTGGAAATTTTAATGAAAATAGTGAAAACACAGAAAATGAAGAGGTCGAAGTGCTGCAGGCCAAAGACAAGAACATACCCAGAGGCCTGGCACCCTTAGAGGACCTCTTTGATTTTGATGACATAGCAAAAAATCCCACAATTGAACATGCTGATTCTGATGTGGAAGAATGCAACATAGGCACTGAAGACAAACCCAGAATGATAAAACTGGCTAAGTCTATACCTACAAACATGAAGAAAAAATACATTGACTTGTTCAAGGAATTCATTGATGTGTTTGCATGGAGCTACGAAGACTTAAAGGCCTATGACACCAACATCATAAAACACAAGATACCACTAAAGGAAAATAAGAAGCCTTTCAGACAAAAACTTTGAAGAATCAATCCAAAACAATTTCCTGCAGTAGAGAAGGAGATCAGGAAAATGTACGATGCGGGCATAATAGTTCCTGTGAGGTTTTTTGATTGGGTGTCAAACTTAG
Source organism: Pinus albicaulis (assembly GCA_034641835.2). Classification (NCBI taxonomy): domain Eukaryota; kingdom Viridiplantae; phylum Streptophyta; class Pinopsida; order Pinales; family Pinaceae; genus Pinus; species Pinus albicaulis. Next base: position 90,432 of record JAXQQM020092304.1, on the reverse strand, counting down.
TGGCTGTAAGGAAGAAAACAGGAGAGATCAGACTATGCATAGACTTTATAAACCTCAACAGAGCCTCCCTGAAAGACAACTACCCTTTGCCCAGAATGGAACATATCCTACAAAAGGTAGTGGGCTCTAAGAGAATCTCCCTGCTTGATGGTTTTTCAGGATACAACCAAGTTCTGGTACTCCCAGAAGATCAACTCAAAACAACTTTTACCACTCCATGGGGCACCTTCATGTATGTGAAAATGCCCTTTGGATTGATGAATGCTGGAGCTACCTTCCAGAGAGCGATGGACATAGCTTTCTCAGAGGATATTGGACACTTTATAGTTATCTACTTGGATGACTTGACTGTCTTTTCTAAAACTGAAAAAGAACATTTGAAACATCTGAGAAAATTTTTTGAAAAATGTAGAAGGTATGGTTTGTCCCTAAATCCTAAGAAAACTGTCTTTGGGCTGCAAGAAGGTAAACTTCTCGGCCACATCATATCCGAGAAAGGGATCAGGATAGACCCACAGAGAGTTGAGGGAATACTTCAAATTACACATCCTAGAAACATCAAGGAGTTGCAGTCCTTCATAGGGAAGATCAATTTCCTTAGAAGATTTATCCCCAATCTTGCTGAGCATCTTAGGAAAATGACTGAAATGCTAAAGAAAGATGCAGGTATTAAGTGGACTGTCGAAGCCAAAAAAATCTTTTGAGTCAATAAAACTTACACTCACTTAGGCCCCTGTCCTTATCAGCCCTGACTTCTCAAAATATTTCCTAATCTTCTCATTTGCTTCCCAGCACACAATAGCTGCAGTTTTGCTACAGAAAAATTCAGAAGGTAATGAACAGCCCATAGCCTTCTTCAGTAAAGCCTTAAGATACGCACCCTTAAAGTACAACATCATGGAAAAGCAGGCCTATGCTCTGATTAAGGCCTTAAATGACTTTACGGTGTACATTCTGCATTCTCACATCATTGCCTATGTGCCGAATATAGTGGTCAAAGATATCTTGTCTCAAGACCCTGACGGAAAAAGAGGCAAGTGGATTGCTACTATTCTAGAATATGACATTGAAATAAAACCCACCAAACTGATTAAAGGTCAAGGCCTGGCCCAATTAATGGTAGAATCTAATCTACAGGCTTTGGATATTAACATGATGAATGCCTTGGATGAGCAGGAAGGATTGCACCATCCAACTGTCGAGGAGCGGTTTCAGAACTCTCCTTGGTATGCTGATATCCTTTATGTGCTCACTAACCTCAATGCCCCTCCAGAACTGTCCAAAACAAAGGCTAGATTCATAAAAATCAAAGCTCGAAATTACTGTATAATGAATGAGAGTCTATATTGGAAAAATCCGAATGGCCTTTTGCTGAAATGTTTGTCTGAAACTGAAGCTGAAAGAATCAAACAAGAATTCCATGCTGGGGAGTGTGGAGGCCACCTGAGTTGGAAAACCACTGCAAATAAGATACTCAGGGCTGGTTACTATTGGCCTACACTGTTTAATGATGTATATAAAATGATAACCACTTGCCACAAATGCCAAATCTTGGATGGTAAAAGAAATCTCCTTCCCCTCCCTCTGCAACCAATCACCATAGAAGGCCCTTTCATGCAATGGGGCCTAGAATTTATAGGAGAAATTCATCCTACCTCCTCTGGACAACATAAATGGATCCTAACTGCTAGTGATTACTTCACTAAATGGATAGAAGCCATACCCACTAGGAGTGCCACCGATTCTGTCATTATTAGGTTCCTAGAATATTTCATCTTATCTCGGTTTGGCTGTGCAAGGAAAATAATCACTGACAATGTTGTTGCTTTCGGATCCAAAAGAATGGTTGATTTCTGTCACAGGTACGGAATAGCACTTGGGCATTCAATTTCCTATTACCCCCAGGGCAATGGCCTAGCTGAATCATCAAATAAAATCCTGGTTACAATCATTAAGAAGCTACTGGAAGAGAACAAAAGGTCATGGCATAAAAAGTTGATACATGCCTTGTGGGCAGACAGGCTCACTATAAAGAAATCTATTGGCATGTCACCCTTTCAGTTGGTTTATGGGACTGAAGCAGTGTTTCCTACTAGTCTTGGAGTTCCAGTGATCAAACTTGTCCAGGAGATCCAATCAGAGGAAGACAGCATGATAAGGAGAATTAATGAAACAATACATCTTCAACAGACAAGGGAGCAGGTTTATAGCAGAGCTGTCAGAATTCAAGAAAGCATCAAAAGACAGTTTGACAAAAGAACCAAAGCTTCAGATTTCAAGGTTGGAGATAAGGTTCTGAGATGGGATTCGAGAAGAGAGGGCAAAGGCAAACATGGCAAATTTGACAGCCTGTGGCAAGGTCATTTTGTTATCCAGGCCACTGTGGGTCCTAATGCATTTTTCTTGTAAGAAATTGATGGTACAGAGATGTTTGGGGGTCCTGTCAATGGCAGGATGCTCAAACACTATCTCTGCTAATTTTTCATTTCTAGTTTCATTTTCATTGTACATACCATTGCAGCCTTTATTTTCAGCAAAAAACAGAAAAATGTTCCAAAAACATAATGAAATATGTAGGTTCAGATATTCTCAAAACATGAACCTCTAAAATGTAAAGGAATAGGCTCAAACGTGTTCAAAATCTGAGCCAAAAGGAAGAAGAATAGCTGATCCTAATATGCTCAAAATCTGGATCAGCAGTAAAAGAGAAACTAGCTCTAATATGCCAAAAACTAGAGCTGAAGCAAAGAAAAGAGGTGACTCAAATATGCTCAAAACCTGAGTCACAAGAAAGAAAGAAGGATGTTTCACAGTTGCAGAATTCCATGCCTCCACAGTTTTGTTTTCTACTAGTTTCTGCCCAGCAAGTCAGACAGTCTAATCCTGGCTTGGCTGTGTTTAAATTTCCTGTCTTAGAATGTAGGTGAAGAAACCTGTTGGATAGTTTAATCCCAACAGGTAGTAGATTAGGTAGAGAAATGCATGAGGTCAATAGTTTAATCTGGACTCATGGAGCAATAAGGGTAGATTTAGAATAGGTTTGTTTTTTTTTTTGCAAAATAGAATATAAAGGGTCTGCTAGTTCAAACGCACCCAAGGGAAAATTGTAAGAACTATAGTTTGGGTAGGTAGATTGGTTGGGAAATGTTTTTGCTGATGTTCATATCTTACTGTGGCAGCTAAAATTGAAGAAGAAAGATGGCTTATGACAGCAGGAATCTGGCCTACTCCAAAGATCATATCTAGTTTCTTGACTCCTCCAAGGAGCAGCCATCCCCATGTGGAGCCACTGTTAGCCCCTCTATGAAATTCTTGACGAGCAAGCTGGGGGCTAGATTGTTCTGGAGCCTCCAAGGAATGCCTTTCCCCTGAAAATTCATCCTCCTTGGAGCCTCCCTGTGCTAGGCCTAATATACACCCTCTCTGCTGATGCATTTCCCAAAAGGGGCCTTTTTTACCCCTTTATCCTGTAAACTTCCCCATCTCAGCCTCTGTTTTCCTTTTGTCAAAATCCCCTCCTTCCTCATGCTTAAATTCCTAGAAACCCCCTTGAAATCCTTTCCCTCCCCCTACTTTGGCCTTCCCTACCCTTCATTTCCCTATCGTTCCTCCCCTTGGGCCTAAAACGCTTTAAAATGCGCAAAAATCATACAATAAGGCCTAAGCCCCTTTGGCCGCAGCCCCGTGCTCCTTTTCTTCCCATAAGACCTGGCGCCAAAACCCAAAGCTAAACCCTCCAGGCGCGTACCCCCTCCAACCTTTCTCCGCGTGAAAAATTCATTTAAAAACCTTTGTTAACGCGCATTTTCAGGTTTTAATACATTGTGTTGATCGATGGATCCCGACCGTCCGTTAAACGCCGGATCCAATGACGCAGAGCGCGCCCGAAATGGTGGACCCCTCCTGTACACGTCATCTGCCCAAACCCGCCGGTAAATTCCGCACCGCCCATCTGCAACTGGCGGTATTCATCCGAAACCCAGTGATCCCACTCATCCCCTGCCACGCGTCCTCCTGTACTATCCCAAAAACCGCCATTTCACGCGTTATTCCCCGGACGAAGGCCGGGCAGCAGAATTCATGATTGTCGTTGGATCCTGGAGCCCTCATCCAACGGCTGTCATCTCTCGAACCCACGCACTATTTAACCCCGTGCGTCGTACCCATGGGCCCGCCTTCCGACACCCTTCGCCGTTGATCTATCAACGATCAACGGTCCAGATCCGTCTGTCCATGGTTGACCTTTCCGTTGCCCCGGGACCTCCGCGTCACCCCATCCCGCCACGTTAGCGCCACATGTTCCATCCGTACTTTTTCCCAGTCCATTACATAAAACCGGTTTATTTACGTGTTTTTCATGCATTTTTCATTCTGCAACGTCCGCCAACCCTACCAGAGCAATTTTTCACCATTTCTCTGTGATTTCTTCCGCCATGTCACCACCTTTGCATCCATTTCACCCATCTACATCACCTGTCGCCCTCGTCCATATATTTCTTCACAGTCTTCGTGTTTCCTGCAGGGTTATAAAGAAAGAATGGCTGCCGCAATACATTTCTGTGCTACCAGGACAGCTAAATCTGAGGAAGATCATCCATGGTGGCTGAATTTATGAACAGAGGCCCGGGAAGGTGGAGATGAGATGTTCATTAAAAGAAAAGAGTTCAAACTCTGTGGAAAATCTCCCATCACGATTAAACCCGAGCTAACCTATTAGATATGAAATTGAAGCAGCAGAACGTTCCAGTACAGAGCAAAAGGAAGATTAAAGCACAACCATGAAGATCTCGAGCCCTAAGTCAATGTTTTCAGAGACAAAGCAGCAGATCACAGACCCCGAGGATCGATCAAAGGATCCTGAGCGCGGAAAAAAGGTAATATAAGGTTTTTAGTCAGCAGAATGTTTTTCTTTATCAGGTACAGGGTACCCATACTATTTTATTTACACACCGTGTCCCTGAAGAGTTTTCCCACCAGACTACAGCTCAAAGACAGTCAGACATTTATGAGACAGACCTTCCAGTAGTTTATTTTACTTTTTGTTCACGACACCAGGAGTACTTTGACCATAAATGTCGAGATCACATACAAGGCAGATCATTCTTTCCCGAGGGAGGTGACAGAGATTAAACATACATCATGTCAAACAGAATGGGCCTCAGCCTCACATCCATTGTTGTGTTTAATATGACATTCAATATTCACCTACCTTCTTGGGTCGATCTTTGTGTTCCCACTGCTATAAAGCACAGAAGAAAAGATTGTAATGGTTGTTGATGAGATATCAGTGAAATGCAAGTGTTTTCCTCTTGAGACAAGTTCTCTGTGTATATTGTAAGATAGACTGAGATTTAATGTATTCAGACTGAATGTTCCAACATATGGGCTATGATGTACCTGATTGGTGTTGTTTTTAATATGACAAGCATGTTTCTTTGGATCTTGATCTAAAGTAGCTGGTGATGTTTTCCTTTCTCTGTATTTTTGATTAACTTGCTTTCATTTCATCATGTTTCTGCTGGTAGGCAACAAAAGTATAATGTAATATTCACCCTTGATAGGTGCCTTATGTTTCCTGCTCTCCCTATCTCAATGTTTTCTGCTTATATGTGTATCTGAATGTTGATTTCAATTGATTTAACCCAAAGTGTAGTGGATGAAATTTCCCGCTCTCCGATGTATGAAATTGATGAAGTCTATGTTTAGATGTTCTTGGTAGGATTTAGCTGGAAGGTTTGGGAACACTGGGGATTAGTGTTAGCCCTGTCCACTAGGATCTTTGCTCTACCAGCTAGCCTTTCTAAGATCCCTTGTTTTACCTCTAATTCTGTCCAAGCAGGCCTGGAGTTAAATGATATTTGGCCTGATCTATAGACAGAGTTGGTTGGTTCTCCTCTTTCATTTTCAGCCCTTAATGTCCCATTCCAAATATCTCCTTCAAGATCCAAATGCTCTAGATGACTAGCCCAACTGAAAGCTTGCACATTGATTACCAATAAATCCTTTCTTGACTCCATAGCCCAATGGCTTTGATGTTCTTTGAGTTATCTGTCATTCCCTAAACTTCCTCTCTGCTCATCCTTGTCCTATATTGGTCCTTCTTTTCCCGATTCCCTCCAACCAAACACAAACAATCAAACCAACAACCTCGAGCCTATAACTAGCCTAAAATCTTATACTTTAAGCCTCAAAGACATATCCTTTGACTTCATAAAGAGATCCCTCTCTGGACCTAGGAGGGCTAGATCCTAAGGTCTGAAAGTGGTTCTATGTTGTCTCATCTTTTGATCTTTGTCAACCTGGCAAAAACATGGGAACCCCAACAGGGGGCTTAATAAATTATAATGCACAAGACTATTATTTAGGCCAAAAACAAGAATTTATAAGGCCAAATGGGGGTTCTGATAGGTGAAAGGAAGGGTTTTAAAACCAAATAAGGGGGGGAAATAAGGTTTTAAAGAGGACTAGGATGATTTGAAGGTTAAGATGAATGGGTTTAGAAGGATTTTATGAAGGAAATAAGGGTGAAAATGGAATTGTTTGTGAGTGAAAGGAGGAGTGAAATGAAAGAAAATGGAGCCTCTCTAAGCAGTCTTTCTTGGTGAACAGCAAGGTCCTTGAGGGCTTTAAGTGAAATAGCAGTGAAGATTAATTTCAAGGACAAAGATCATCATAAGGCTTCAAGACCTCGCAATTTGGACAAGAATTTTTTCTTGAAGGCTAAAAAATATTTTGCCACCATTTGATATGAAATTTTTTTATAGGTGGCTAACAGGCAACAGATTGGTATTTGTACCAAAACTACACAGAGATTCAATTCTATGGAAGTGAGTTATCTCCCTACAAATTTCCAAAGTTCCTCTCCATGAGGGTCTTTGCACTAGAATACGTAAGGCAAAGAAGAAGGCTTAGTTCAAGATCAAGACACAAATTGGGCCTTTCATATATAACAATAGAGCAGCAAGAGAGGAGGCAGAAAATATACTGAAAGAGATGGGGTTCTGCCACAGTTTCACTTGGTATTATGACCCTGGAGGGATTATCTCCAGGAAAAGGTTGGAAAACAATTCCACACCCTATGTTCACAAACACAAACCTTCAATTGAGCAGTATGTCAATCGAATATAATGGGTGACTAATACCCTCCAGGAAGACGAGGAACAAATGTTCTCCACTCTAGGCATCCAAGCCCCAATGCCACAAGAAAGGGAGAATGGAAAAGGAAAATAAGATAAGGGGAAAGAGCAAGAGACAGAGATAGGGAGAAAAAGACCAAGAGGGGATCAGTCACCTTCGATTACTGGTGCCTCTAGTAAGGAATTCAAAATAATATATACAAAGAGGGCCCAAGTTCATATGGACATTGATCAAGGAGGATAATCGGGAAAACAAACAATGGTTCATATTTCAAACCCCCCTAGGCCATCTCTAGTGGGTGGTAAAACAATGGCCTCCTCTGCATCTACAACCAAAATGTCTCTGCAACAGTAGGCCTTGTAGACATCTACTTTCATTCCTACCATAGAAGGCCAAGAAAAATCATTGTATGACACATTCAAGGAAATAAAATTGAGAAATGAGGTGTTGAAGACTAAAACTTACAATCAATTTTGGAAGCAGACCCCAGGTTCACAAAGAAGGCTGTTGTCTACTTTTGACACTGAGAAGAGAAGGATGAAGATGGAATTTCTATAAGCCTTGACCCCACAACCCCAAGGATCAGGATATTACAAGAAGGCATCATTCAAATTTAATGCTAAGGACATCCATCCAATTGACCAAATGGAGTTACACAAGTAGAATGGAGAGATGGTGGCCTCCACCTTAAAAAGTACAGCTCTGAGCTTGTCAAAGCTACAGGTATCCTTATCAAATGCTCAGTAACAAATCAATATAGAAAAGATATCTGCCATGGCTAAAGAATCAAGGATTAGGCATTTAGAAGAGTTAACAGTGAAGTTGGGTCATGACCCAGCCAATGTTCAGGTTGTGGAGGATATTTTGAAGAAAAAAAATGCTGATATAGAAACCCTCAGCAAAAAACTTAAGATGCATACAACACAATACCCCTTGGCCAAAGGCATTGAGGAATATGAATCACAGAATGTGGGGCTATTGAAATTGGTTGTGGAATAGTTTTCCAAAATCAAACAGATGGAAAACAAGATGGAGAATTTTTTGAATGAGAAAGAAGAAGCATCTCGAGTACCACTTATCTCGGTGGAATTTTTACCCATTTCTATAATCCCATCAGCAGTTCCCATAACTGCTAGAACATCTAGTGGGATAGACTAGTTGTCAAAGGCCATGGAAAGTATTACCCTGTAGTCACAAGAGATACAAAAATTGGAAGCACAGATTGGCATCTTGAGAGATCAAAAGACCAAGTCTGAAACTGTCCATGAGATAGCCCAAAAGCAGATTGAAAAATTAGAGAAGGCAGAGAAGGAATTTTTGGACAACAACATTTTGGGCCAAATGAAGTTGGTAATCTGGGATGGTATCAAAAATTCAGTGGAGGAAATTTGGCACGCCATCCACATAATTTTCGAACAGAAAGAGTTGGTGGACAAATGTGTAGTGGCCATTGAAAAATCAAATCAAGAATTAGGAAACATGCCAAACACAACCCCTAATATTATAAAATACTTTAACTCTGAAACTAGCTATGAGCTTGAAGTGCTAGATGTACCGGACAAAACATTAACCATATTAGAAGTGAGAAAAGTCCTCACTAATAGGAATTTAGTAAGGCAGTTGGAGGAGAAGTGTCATGAGTTTGACCTAAACAAGATTGAACCCCTAGTGGAAAATGATTTCCCTTGGTGTATGTAATTAATAAAAAGTTGATCCAAAGGGGATATTATATGACCAAACTCAAAGAAACAACTAAGGATACCACCAAATTCACCAGCATTAAAGGAAAGATTACTGGGAAAATTGTATAGGACCTCTTGAGCAATGAAATATTTATTCAACATGAGCTAAAGCATTTTTTCCCCACCAGGCCCACTTTCAGCAAATACACAAAGGTGTACGAAGTATACCGATAGTTTATAGGAATGAATATTTTCAACATAAAGGAGTGGAAAAAGTTATGTATGTACCAATATTGAAAGAGCATGGTGGAAACCTCAGTGCAACCACCGATTGATCAGAAATGCCAACATCACATTATATTTAATGATCTAGTAGAAGCAGCCCAAAAAGAAGAGCTAGATGTCACATCCACCCATCGTTTCCTCCTCACAACCATTATCAGCCGCCTCCAAGCCATATTTTTTATTCACAAAGAGGTGCCTGAGTTTTACATTCTTGAAGAGTTACCAAAGTTAATTCTACAGGCGGTGTTTGTCAGGGATTTTATTTGTTTGGGCCTTGCATGGCCACACTTGTCTAAGTTTAGTTTGTTTGTAATTAATGAATTTTTCCAAAGTAAATTAGGGAAACTGACTTATTTTTAGTTAAATACTGCTTGAATTTTCATTTTCAAGGGTTGGATATTGTTAGCCCCTACATTGTAAGAACTACTATATTGGAGCACTGTAATTTTGGAGATGGACATCAATAATCAAAGACAGTTTATAGGATTCTTGAGCTGTGTCAAAATGGTGATGTGCTACTTATCTATTTAAATTGTTACACCACTTTTTAATCATCTAACCTATTATTGTTAGATGGACCCAGGTACACCATGTAAGACCAATTTTACCCCCAGTAAAATTTCTTTCACTATGAAAATAACTTAGTAAACCACCTTTATTAAGTTATTTATGGTCTACATAGGAAACCCCATGAGGAAATATTAAATAAATATACATTTGTTTGATTTTCCTCAAGGAATAATTAGTTAAGCAACAATTTAATTAATATTCCTGGTTATATTTAACCCAAAACAAGGAAATTAATTAGATAAATCATTATTTATCTTATTATTTTCTAAGAATAATTATTTAAAACTTATTTAAATAATATTCTTTGTTAAATATGACTAAATCACCCTTAAATAATTAAATAAATCATTATTTATTTGATTATTACTCAACTACATCCTTAAAATGATAAATAAATCATTTATTTATTTATTATTTACAAATAAAGGGATTTGACCCAAGTCAAATTCCTTTTCCCTCCAACAAATATAATAAAATATTCCACAAAAGTTGGATCTTGATTTGGTTAATAATATTTTAATTATGCACCAATATCTAGATTAACTCAATATTTTGGTATAAATAGAAGGGTTTTCCCATTCATTTACCACCTTTTGTTGCCTAAAGATCACTCTGGATCTATACTTTTGGTTTGACTATTGATCCACCATCATAGTCATATTTTGCTACTATTTTTGTCTGGGTTTTATACACCATCAAGAGAGAGGAATTATATATCTGAAGTGCTGAGGACTTACAAGAACCCATTCCATTGAGGAGAACAGCGAACACCCTCCTGTGTTTTCCTCCCAAGTGCCATTAATACAAAATTAATTTGATATATTCTTGTCTTGTCTATTGGATGCATGGAGTAAATCTTGTTTTTTCTACTGCTTAATGTCTTCTAATACATAGATCTAGATTTTTTCAGCATTTATCCTGATCACCTAATTGCAGATCTGAGGATATTAGTAGCCATCTCTGTTGTTAGGGTTGTTTGTTATGCACAACTAAAGTGGTCTTTTTTTGTATGCTTGGAATTAAGATTCATACTAACAACTGGAAACTCCACACGGGTTTATGATTATGACCGCTGCCATTTTTTTGATCCTTGCATATCCAGCTACTTTAAACCCTAGGATTTCTCTTCAGCCCATTGTTTTTGCTTTTCTTGATGTTGTTTTTAACCTATGAAACCCTAAAACAATAAAAATTCTGACTTTTGTGTGTTTTCGGACCTATTGCGCAGGTGATAGATGTCAGCCACAACTGAGATGACAAATTTTTTCGAAACCTGCCACCGAGAGTGCCCAAAACCTATGACCTAGACCCTTAGGGTGCACTTTTTAGCCCAAAAACTACGACCTCTACTGAAAACAGGTCAGAAACTGCGACCTGGACTTTTTGTAGGGATTTTTCTGAAATTTTGTTGGGTTTGTTTAAGCCTCTGCTCAGGGTTGTCTGACCTTCGTCTTCACCCATTTTCGACTTGTACTTGTTCTTTTTCACTCAACTAAGTGGGAACCTACCTCGCTACGGCTTCAGTACCCTCCAATTTTTGTGGAAGAGTTTGTTTTGTTGGAGGTTGTCTGAAATTTCAGAGTCTTCAGCCATTTTTTCAGATCTGATTGAAATTGTCTTGTTATCCATCCAAATCACCTCACCTAGATATGTTTGGGTTTTCCTCTAGGGTTCACTCCGTTTCCTTTCAGGAGATAGCCTTTCGCCACCTTTTTTACAACAATTTTTCCTCTGATTTGTTGTTGTTTTCTGCACCACTTTCCAATAGATTTTGTCTTTTAGATCCCCGTCCCTCTTGGCCTTATATCTATTAGCTTTTTTAGTGTGTTTTGATTATTTTTTTACTCACCTATAGACTATTTGTTGAGAGACCCGCCTCCTTGGGCTTAGATTATTGCATTATTAGTTGTTTATTTTCTGTTTTTGCAGGCCTATATACTGTCATTTATAGGTTTATTTATAGCTATATAGCACACTTTTTCTTTTTCTATAAAAACGTTTGGGTTTAAAAATTAAAATTTACACACTTTTACACACACACACCCTAAGCAAAAAAGGGCTTGGTTAACATCGTGAAGCAAAGACTCTAAAAACATTGAAATCAATTGGTCCTACACCTCCTTGCCCTTGTTTCATCATTGTAATCAGTTGACCCTGCACCTCCCTACCCTTGTCGGTCTCTTTTTCCTTTGTACCATGTTTGTGTTGTCATCATTGATCAACCTCCCATGGGCTCTAGTTTTCTTCAGGGGGGAGCCAACACCTCCTGCATTTTTTCCCCTCCCGGTAGCGTGTATCCAGGATACGGCATGCCTCCTCTTTTTTCCCAACCTCTAGTTTACCACATTGTTACCCAACCTCTTTGTTATCTATATCCACAACCTGGTGCTCCAACTCCCCCAGCATTAGCACCTCCTCCTCCCTTTCCTTCTCAACCCCCGCAATAGCAACCACTACCCCCTCGGGGGTAGGTGCATGAACAACAGGGAACGACTTATCCTCTTCCCTCAAAAACGAAGAGGAAAGGCAATCAAAATCAAGATGTCCCTGGTAATCCTAGAACTAATCAAGGTAATGCTCCTAACACTACGAACCAACAATAGGGAAATCAGCCCAAGCAGGATAGGCCCGTTCAAATGAACAAGCCTTGTTCTTGTTTTAGTGTTCATGCCCATCACACACATGATTTTCCTCTTTTACCATAGATGTGACAAATATGGGAGTCTCAAGCAACATTGCGAGGACAAAAAGCCTCCCCTTTCATCCCTCTCAGTGCTGCACCTAGACAGTTGACTGTGCTTCCTAATCCTTTCCCTCAAAAAGGATTTGTGGCTACCCCACCACCTGAAGGTCAGGTGGCAACCCAACCTCTTCCGTGTGGTACCCCCGATTACCAGATTCTCATGATGAACTCTGATCAACCTTCAACCACAAACATCAATCTTCAGACTCAGTCTCATCAGTACAACAAACCTCCCGCTACGTCTATCCTCGAGCCGCCTCCTTTGGTCTCCACAGATCCTCTTTCAACGCCTAAGGGTCCCTTGTAGATCCCTTAGCCTAGGGTGGAGGTTAATACCAATATCCCTAAGGGATCACTGCACTGAAATGCTGCTTCTGGAAAAGCCGCACATTCAGATAACATAGTCGATGATTTGGCATAATCCCCTGCTGCCATTTCAACGCTAGAACTCCTCCAGTCATGCCCTTCACAACGAAATACTCTACTCTCTGTCATGGGTGCTATAGATCCTTTCGATGATCAATTGATTGTCTTTGATGTTGACCGGTCAGAACATCCTCCTCTCCCTACTTCCCCCGCCTTCCAAATCCAAGTGAAGATCTGGAACGTTAACGTTTCTCGGTGCATTATTGATGAGGGGGAATCCACCTGCGTGTTGTCTGCTTCAGTTTGGAAGCAACTAGGATCCCTTGAGTTGGCTTCTTCCACGATCACTCTCCGAGCGTGGGATGGCCATGCCTCTAAGCCCATTGGCTTATTCTACAATTGTCCTATTACTCTTACGGGAAAGACTGTTTGCGTTGACATAGAAGTCATAAATGCCCCCTTAGATTGCAACATTCTAGTGGGTTGTAGCTAAACTTATGCGATGTCTGTTGTCCCTTCCATGGTCCACTGCAAGATGTACTTCCCTCATAATGGAAATATAGTCACCATTGACCAGTTTACATATTATGAACTGAAGTCTCAAACCTCCCCTGAGTCCACTATCTCTTCGGTGGCCAACAAGCAAACTGTCGATCCTTTGACCAGTGTTTCACCTGGAGTCTACAAAGATTCCTCATTTCTTGGTACATTCCCTGGTCTTCCTCCTCCTGTCTCTAATCCCATCTCATCGAATGTTTTCATGATGCAATCGTCTTGGACTACCGTCAAGTAGCCAGCCTCGACTAGTCAGCAGCCTCCTCACCCTCCGTAGCCTTCTCCTAGCCCTTCGATTCAGCCTTCTGGACCTCCTCCTCTTGGCCTTTCAACTGGTATTCATGAGCCTCTTTACCCTCCTGAAATGGTTCCTCCAGGCCTTAACTATTTGGGAGCCATCCCACCTGGCCATTACCCCTCCGGTCAGATACCGTTCCTAGCTCCCCCACCAGGAATCTATACAACACCTGTCAAGCCACCCTCTCTCTTCCTAACTTGACCCTTAGGATTCCCGTCTGGTACCTTGATCCTCCAGCTGCTACCCCACTAGGTCAACCCAAACCTTACCTTGCTTTGACCTTGGTTCAACCGGACCCCATGACTTCTTTCGCTGCAATAGTGCCTCAACCACCTCAACAGGAACCCCCTCCTGTTGCGATTGCTCTGGGTAAGAAGGGCAAAGCTCGTAAGAGGGCCTCCAAGGAAAAGGCTACCACGACATACCCTACACTTTCCCGAGCCGCAAAGCCATGTGCTTTGTGTGATGAAGTTGGCCATGCGACAAATAATTGTCCTGAACTGCCCCATATCAAGCCTATGGTTAAAGTTGTGTTCCCTGAGCCTACGGTCCCTGAAGCCCCTGTTTCTTCCACGATCATAGCCAAGAATCCTAAAAATATTCACACTAACCAACCTTGTGCTTTGTGTGATCTCCATGGCCATTATTCTCACCATTGTCCCCGTCTTATGCATTACCGCGCCTCGCTAGAGGTAGTTCAGGAGTACGGGATTGAACAAAACCAATCTACCTCTCCCATTCTTGCGTAGTATGCTGCAGACCAGATTGAGGATTTAGCCGCTCCCATTGACATCCCTCCCCTAATGTCGAAATGAAGGATCCTGCGGCCACCATCCTCTACCTTTCATCATCCATGAGACCTTAGGCAGAAGCTCCCTTCAAATCTTCCCCTATTGTTTCGCTTGACCTCCCTTCAGTGATCACCCTAGGCTCAACATCAGTAGATCCATTATTTGCTTGTTCTTCCATCATCCCCCATGACGATGCGCATGTGAACCTTTATTCTCATGATTATGAGTTAGGTAGCTTCACTGTGTCATGTGGTCTCCCTTCCTCCAGTCACTCCATCTTCTATTGCGATGATGACATCATGGAAGCCATGTCCACCCCTGACTTCATATTTCCTGACCATTAATAGGATAGCACCACCCGTGCCCATGGTGACTTTTGTAATCTCACCTCAAGTTACTCCTCCAGTAGCTCCCACACTCCACCTTACCATCGGCATGTGAGTAGTAGACATCTTACCCAGATCACTCCCTCCCACGGAGTGCGTTTGATTTCTACTTTGTGCTTAGGTTGCCAGCATTGTTCATCATCCTTCCATTTATTGTCTTGTGGCACCTTTCATATGGACCTACCATCCACACCTTATATCAGTTTTGCTGATGGTGAAAGTCACTACTCCAAGAATCTAGCCTCAGTAGGCTGGGCCATTTTTACCCCCTTGCACTCCCTTATTCTCTCGAATGGGGCATGCATTGTTACTGCTACCAATAAACAGGCCAAATATGATGCAATACGAGTTTTATTAGCCGATGTCCTTTCACATCGCATCCTCCACCTTCATGTTCGTTTAGATTCCCTGCTTCTTGTCATGCAATCGAATGGTGTCTATTTTTTGCATAATCCTATCCCTTTTAGAAGATATTTACGAGTGAAGCTTCTGATGCATGAATTTGAAATCATTACATTCAGTCATGTACCTAGAGCAAAAAATCACTATGTAGATTGTTGGTGTCCCATGTTTTGATAGTTTGGAAAATAAAAAGACAAGGCAACATCAGAACCAATATTTAGAGTTACAGGATCTAGTCCTCCTATTCTCAGAGAGGGATCTCTCAAATGTTTGTTTGCAAAGGTTTATCTTGTGTGCTTTGGGTATCGGTTTTAGACTAGTTATTAAGTGCATGTGTTTGTTTGTTTGTTTGGTTGGTCGAAGGACATAGCAGAACATGAAGATCTAGGAAAGATAGATAGAAAGGGGAAATGTCTGATTCATTGGGAAATGGAGTCAAGAAGTTATAACAAACTTATAAATGGATATGGGATATCAGAGGGAAAATCTAACTTGGCCACAGGATCCTTTGGTTTTGGAATGAGATGGAAATTAATGATTTGGAAAGAGAATTTTAATTCTCAACAAAAGGAATTTGAAAACACAACTTGAACAATAAAGAGATTTTTGATAGACAGGGCTAACCATGAATTCTAAAAATCACACTTTAAGCAAATAATGACTTCAAAACAAATTTTAAAATGAAATCTAAGATTCGGGGAACACCCTATTTCCTCAAAGATTTTATTTCAAATGACTTAGAAAACATAAATGATTCACTGATAATTGCAGTCATAGAAGAGGGAACACCTAACACATATATGATCACGACTATAAAGACCTTTAAGACAACTGTTAAAGCAAGGAAAAAGGGCAATATCAGAATAGGCCTCCTTGGCTTACTATAAACAAAAATACTTCAAAGGGAGACTTCAATAACAGTTTTTAAGTGGCATCAGACAAGCAGGGAGAACCATAAATCATGCTGAAACCAAATATTCAAAATATTAAGGAAATAAACAAGCATGAAGACTAAAGAGAGATATTAAAGACTCTAAAATACTTCAGCAGAAGAAAACATGAAACAGTGAAGGATGAATAGGTCTAAGGTGCTTCCAGGAGTCATTTCTTAGCCTAAAAAATTCAACGTACTATAGTAAGAAATTAGGGAACAGAATGGAAACAGGAGAGAACATTAAACAGTTCAGAATACTTCACCAATAGCCAAGCTCAAGGATCCAATGATAGAGCGTTCTCAAGAACAGACATGTCACAACACTGTCAAGCTTCCAAGATTTCAATTTCTTCTTCAACTTCAACAAACTATATATTATTTCAGAGAGTTTCAGTATTACAACTAGTGATCAACAAACAACCAACCAACAACTTCTCATATTATACAGAATTATTTATAGAATAATGAGGAGGTGAGATTTGATAAAATATCTCTCAGGACAATTAATACAGATTAATGACTTCTCGGCCTTTGAGGGGCTTGATGAAGAAGTTTACAGGTGTTTCACTGTATTAATTGATATACATTAAATATTTTAAGCTCGGTGGAGCTTTTTTGACTTTTAAGGCTCTGTGTCATGAATGAGTAACTCTGCATATATTTTTTTTCATTAATTTCCTTTGGCAGAATTAATTCTTCGGCTACATTGAGGCAAATATCCGATTTTTCTCAATAAGTTCGGCCTCTGTTTGAATTATTTTAAGGCATAGGTGGCACTGTGGTAGCTGGGAGGAATCAATCTACCTCAGATATGGTGGTGGAGGCTTTCCTCTCTGATAACACTTATGATGTTCCTTTAACTGTGTTTTAATTCTGGGGATTAGACTTTTGATAATCATTCTTAGCCGTAATCCCCAAAATATCTTCAATCCTTCTGTTCTGTTGTGTTCTGTCTTCGACACTGATAATCTTTTAATTGTGATCTAAAATCATAGTGTCTTGTTGATTTTCATGCCGCGCAGGGCTCTCAAGGCATCAATGCCCATGAAGCATCGACGAAACGTGGATATTGAACCCTACGAATGGTTTCCCTTTATGAATAGAAGGCACGTGAATTGTCATTCTCGGCCTTCCTCCTTTCTTTCAACATAACAGATAAACCTTTTAAAACCTACAAAATATGAAAAGATTAATAAAATCCTACGTTTTTTGGGAAAAAAATGCTTCAAAGGGTGTGGGGAGGAGCGTGGCCATTGGATGGCATCATCCAATGGTGGAGATCAGCCAAGAGAAGGTTAAAAGGAGAGCAGAGGGAAGAATAAGATGGGACCGTCGATCACGCAATGATAAACGGTGGTGATTGGTTTTGAAAACCCTTTGGTGGAAGGCGGAGGGCGATGCGATTGAGCGATGACCATTGATCTGAGGATCAGATCAACAGTGGGGAATGAATCGGAGGGATGGTTTATCGGGGGGGACAAACAAATGCGCCCTATGAAACTTTTGATGCGATTGAGCGCCGACCGTCGATCTGCAAATCAGATTGACGGCGGAGAGTGAATCGGGAATCGACGATTGGAGGGGGCATTATGTTAAATGCGCTCAATGAAAATGTTGCGATGCGATGTTGCGCGGGCCGTTTGATCGGCTTACAATCAACGACGGGGATTGCTTTTTAAAGCGAACCGGAAGAAACCCTTCATGATATATGAAAACCCAAAGTTTCAATATAATACAAAGTTTTAATACTTTCGGGGGAGGGATATATATTTATGGTACGGTTTGGTGCCCGATTGCGGGGCCTTTGTTGTATGGAATGTAATATGCCCTGGGCATTATATAACAAAGGGCCAATCACAGTTGGAGCCTCGAGCTTGGGATTTTCAATCTAACCATTTAAAACTTGTGATTAGTGCCTCTGGACTCTTATCACTTGGTCCCGGGTGAAGCTTATATGGAATGAAAAGCGGAGGGGGCGGAGTTATAATAAAGGGACTCAATCGCATCGGAACTTTTGATGCGATCTTTCAATCAACCCATTGTGGATTACTTCCGACGTGATAAGAGCCTGATGGGCATAGCACCTGGTTTGTAGGGCATGGGCATGTAGGGGAAGTGGTTTAATACTTAGCCCAAGGGGGCTTAAGTCCTTAGTAATAAAAACTTGTTTTTTATGAATTTTTCAGAGCTTTCAATGGATTTGGGGGTTTCGGAATAGTTTTAAAATGAGTTTTAAACCATGGAAATTTTTTTTCATGAATGGAAGAAGAGGAATCATGAAAATAGAGGAGTTTTATGGAAAAAAGGGGAGAAAAATGAAGGTTAGTTCTGAGTGGAGGAAGGGAAAAAATGATGATTTTTGCAGCAGTTTATTCTCATGAAATCAACAGAATTTCTGAGTATAAAACAGAAACAGCAATGAAGATTTGGACATAGGCATGAGGCCTTCAAGAGTCTTCAAGAGCCAACACTTTTTAGCAATAAAATTTTTTCCTTGAAGGCTCCAAAATTTTTAGCCACCTTTTTCTATAACAAATTTTATAGGTGGCTAATAGTGGCTCCACTTGGGGATGGTGCCTTCTTGAAGGCATCAAGAACTTCAGACTTGAATTCTCTAGGAGGCTGACCTGTGCCTCATCCATTGGGTTGCTCTTCCTTTTCTGGGATGATCTTCTCTGAAGACATATTAGCAGCCATAAAAACAATGGACCTTTCATCAACAAGCTTTCTATGTACCCAATCCTACAGATCTAACATTTTTTCTTCTTAGAGTGCACTTGGATTGGCGAAATCTCTCACAATATTTTATTCTTTTTGAAAGAAGGAAATATAATCTATTTCTACTCCTTATTTCTCCATGGACTTAGATTAAACAGTTGAGCCCATATGATTCTCTACCTAATCTACCATCTGTTGGGATTAAACTGTCCAACAGATTTTTATTTCTCTAAATTCTATAACAGAAATTTAAAAACAATCAAGTCAAGATTAAGATGTTTGACTTGCTGTGACCTATGGCATGAAAAAAAAGTTGCACATAGATATTATTTTGCAGAAAATTAAAATCAAAATGAAAGGCTTAAGATCCGAAATTTCAAAGCACTTCCTTCATCTTTTCTTAGCTCTGTTTTGACTCTTGTTTGAGCTATTTTTCTTTGTTGACTGGTTCATATTTTGAGTTGATTAGAACCAGATTTGCATCTTTTTTGACTCAGAATTTGAAACAGATTTGAGTCATTCTCTTTGGAAAATTAGGTTCATATTTTGAGCATGTTTGAACCTTTAATTTCTATCCTAATATATCTACTGATAAGCCAATATTAAACAGTTTGGCAAATCGAATTCACTATCCTATCAGAAGAAAATTTAAAACTAATTAGTCAAGATTAGGTTGTTTGACTAACTAGAAGTGCATTATTTAGGAGTGGCATTTTAGCTTGCACACTTTCATATTTGTTTCTCTTTTTGATATGGGGCTATACCTTTCTTGTTTTTACAATCTGCCCTCTTTTCTTTCCTTTCTTGTTTTTGTATTTTTCTTTTTCTTTTAAGACAAAAAATCAACAACTAACTAAATGCTCAAAGCTGAGATTTATTGACATTCCTATCTAACCTACTCTAATTTTGGAATATTTACATGTTTAGCTGGTGAACTCTCTTTTCCAGTACAACCAATCCAGTAAATGATTCCATGATTGGTCCTTCTTCATCTCCTTGGGCAGGCTGGACAAACAGGGCCACTCCCATTCCTTTTGTTTTTTAGCAGCAGTGCTAAATAATCTTCTTGCTTTTGGTAATACACTGCTCCTAATGACCTTGATCCCTTCTTCAAATTCCTTCAAGAAGTGAGCATAGGGATGTTGAAATAGTTCCTGGTTAAGAGTATTTGGAAGACATGGTTCTACCAGGATCATTTCTTCTTTATTCACTGGATCAAGGTAAATATTCTTTTGGGAAAGAACCCTTTCTTCATCTTCATTATTATCTGAACAGGAGGACTCATCATATATTGCAGTTTTGTCCTCTTGTAGTCCTGGTATGCTCTGATTCAGTGAACTGTACTTTGTGAAGATATCATCATGTTCTTGAGTAGGGGTATTTTTTATTACCTGAACCCTTTCAGGAGGAGGCTCCTTATATGCATCATGTTCAATAAATTCCTTTTTCTTCTCAACCCCAACATTACAACTAATAGATAACAGATTCCCAATTATGTGAAAACTATTCCTGATGAATTGGACTGGCTGATTGTTGCTTTCAAGCTGACTATAATGAAATTCATGACACCAATCGACTATTGGTTGCCCTGCATGATTAGTTTCTTTTTGGAGCTCATCATCACCATCAGATTGATCAGAAGTTAAAAAATCATTAGTATAAACAATTTCACCAATCAAGCATATTAGGTTATCAGTTTGTTCCTTTAGCTTATCTACAAGTTTATTTTCTGTATCAAGACAACAGGATTTAGTAGGTAAATGAGCAGAAGTGTTTTGTTCTAATAAATAATTGAGGGTCGGCTGTTTATTTAATATCTGATCAATTTCTTCCTCCATAAAAAGAGAAGGAATTTTCTCTTTACTTTGGACAGAATAACAACAGTCCTCTCCCTCTTGTGTTAACTGGTTTTGAGGCTGGATGTCTTCTTGAGCCTTTTCTAGGGAATCATTACTTGTGCTTGCAGGGGAATTTTGAGGATTCTCTTCCTTTTCCTGATCTATTTCAATTTCAAACAACTTCTCATGATTTTCATGGTAGTCACTTTGACTATAAGGTTCCTGAGTTGTTTCAAGTATATTGTCATGATGCCATTCTTATTTAATAATATGAAATGAGTCATAGCATAAAGGTAGAGACTCTGGTTGTGTTGTCTCTTTTCCCATTTCAGATTTTGTGAGTTCAAGATGGCTTATGTTTTCCTCATTGCACTTCTCACTATAAGTATTTGTAATTTGACCATGAAGTTCTATTAATAGCCTTGTACAAGATATAGGTAGGTAATCAGGAATTTCCTGACAACCTTCTTCATTTCTTTCTTTGTAATCTTGTTCATTGTACATATCTTGTAGTTTTTGGGTTTGTTCTTGATTTGAAAGGAGCATGGGCTGCTCTAGATCATCAATATTTAAATTGGCCTCATACCTTTCAAATATTTTCCCAAGCATGTACACCATTTTCTCCATCATGATTAATAATTTTTCTTTATTGTTTTCTCTATAATCTTGCTCACCTTCTTCTATAAAGTCTTGATCATCATCTACATATTGCTCATTGTCTTGGACTTGTAATGGTTGAGTTTTTGTTTGATCTGGGAAAAAAATAGGTTGCTCTGGATAATCAACATCTAAATTAACCTCATGCCTATCCAATCTTTTATCAAGTATGTACATTATTTTTCCAATTAGGTCCAACAATGTGTTTAGTTTAGCTTCCCTGTCCATACTTGGATCCATATTTGTAATAAAGAGGTCACTGTATCTTTTCACCTAGTTTAGAGTCTTCTACCAGTGGAGTTATTAGGTATTTTTGGATTGTGGAGTCACCAGGTGGAAGATTTTGAATTTTGTTGTCCACCAACATCATGATTAGGTTTTCTCAATGCATTCCCAAGGGAGTCTACAAGGACTGGAAGGGTAATAGGCCCTTTGGAGGCCAGTGGAGTCACCAGGTGGAAAATTTTTAGCTTTTGTAAAGGTAAAATGTTTTGTGGTTCCACCACCATGTTTATTATGAAGCAAAACTAAATATTTTTAGGTTTTTATGAGTTTCTATGGTTGTTTGAAAGACTAATGAATTTATAAGAGCTTGCTAGGAAACTATGAACTCAGTCGTCCTATCGTGATCGCCATTATGTTGGTGTGAGCGGAGGGATAAGTCCATAGGGTGTTCTTTATTAATTTTAAGGGACTAAAGAGTTTTAAGAAGTGTTTTCAAAACACTATATTCTCAGTAGGTCCCACCGTGATCGCCATTATGTTGGTGTCCCGTGTTTTGATAGTTTGGAAAATCAAAAGACAAGGAAAAATCAGAACCAATATTTAGAGTTACAGGATCTATTCCTCCTATTCTCAGAGAGGGATCTCTCAAATGTTTGTTTGAAAAGGTTTATCTTGAGTGCTTTGTGTATCGATTTTAGACTAGTTATTAAGTGCAGGTGTTTGTTTGTTTGTTTGGTTGGTCGAAGGACATAGAAGAACATGAAAGGTCTAGGAAAGATAGATAGAAATGGGAAATGTCTGATTCATTGGGCAATGGAGTCAAGAAGAAGTTATAACAAACTTATAAATGGATATGGGATATCAGAGGGAAAATCTAACTTGGCCGCAGGATCCTTTGGTTTTGGAATGAGATGGACATTAATGATTTGGAAAGAGAAGTTTAATTCTCAACAAAGGGAATTTGAAAACACAACTTGAACAATAAAGAGCTTTTTGATAGACAGGGCTAACCATGAATTCTACAAATCACACTTTAAGAAAATAATGACTTCAAAACAACTTTTAAAATGAAATCTAAGATTCGGGGAACACCCTATTTCCTCGAAGATTTTACTTCAAATGACCTAGAAAACATAAATGATTCACTGATAATTGTAGTCATAGAAGAGGGAACACCTAACACATCTATGATCATGACTATAAAGACCTTTAAGACAACTGTTAAAGCAAGAACAAAGGGAAAGATCAGAACAGACCTCCTTGGCTTAGTATAAATAGAAATACTTCAAAGGGAGACTTCAATAACAGTTTTTAAGTGGCATCAGACAAGTAGGGAGAACCATAAATCATGCTGAAACCAACTATTTGAACTATTAAGGAAATAAACAAGCATGAAGACTAAATAGAGAGATTAAAGACTCTAAAATACTTCAGCATAAGAAAACATAAAACAGTGAAGGATGAATAGGTCTAAGGTGCTTCCAGGAGTCATTTTTTAGCCTAAAACTTTCAACCTACTATAGTAAGAAATTATGGAACAGAATGGAAACAGGAGAAAACATTAAACAGTTCAGAATACTTCACCAACAGCCAAGCTCAGGGATCCAATGATATATCCTTCTCAAGAACAGGCATGTCACAACACCATCAAGCTTCCAAGACTTCAATTTATTCTTCAACTTCAACAAACTATATATTATTTCAGAGAGTTTCAGTATTACAACTAGTGATCAACAAACAACCAACCAACAACTTCTCATCTTCTACATAAGTATTTATAGAAGAATGAGGAGGTGAGATCTGATAAAATATCTCTCACTTCTTGGCCTTTGAGGGGCTCGATGAAGAATTTTATAGGTGTTTCACTGTATTAATTGATATACATTAAATATTTTAGGCTCGGTGGAGCTTTGTTGACTTTTAAGACTCTATGTCATGAATGAGTAACTCTACAGATATTTTTTGCATTAAGTTCCTTTAGCAGAATTAATTCTTCGGCTACGTTGAGGCAAATATCCGATTTTGCTAAATAAGTTCGGCCTATGTTTAAATGCTTTTAAGGCACAGGTGGGACTATGGTAGCTGGGAGGAATCAATCTACCTCAGATGTGGCGGTGGAGGCTTTCCTCTCTGATAACACTTATGATGTTCCTTTAACTGTGTTTTAATTATGGGGATTAGGCTTTTGATAATCATTCTTAGTCGTAATCCCCAAATTATCTTCAATCCTTCTGTTCTGCTGTGTTCTGTATTTGACACTGATACTCTTTTAATTGTGATTTAAAATCACAATGTCTTGTTGATGTGCAGGCCGTGCAGGGCTCTCAAGGCATCTGAAGTTTTGGTCCCATTCTAATTAATCTTCCTATTTACAAGAGGATAGCATGAGATCCTTGTTCTGCTAATTATCCTTGTAATATCATATTTCTCCTTTCTATATAAGATGTCCTAGGCACTGGTCTTTCACAACTCAAGGCTGTCTCTAGGATTGACAACATCTTTTTGGCACCGTTTCTGGGGATACGAAGTTAAGAAAAGTTAAATCCCTGGGCCTCGACAAAATCTTTATTCACTCTTCAAAAAGGTGAGCATGAAGAGTTGAGAGTTGTAGATCTCTCACCTTGGCGACTCCACAATTCCTAAATGATTAAGAGACTCCACCGGTGATCAGTAGGCCGCTGATTATCTTGGTTTCACGAGACTCCGCTGGGAGACCATGTCGCAGAACAACATCAGCCATGGCGAAGACCAAGCCACTTCACCAGTGGAAGAATCTGAGCAGTTTGCAAAAATGAATCCAAGTCTCATAGCAGAGTGTCAAGATGAAATGTCATGTGGCTTGGCAAAACTAAAAGTGGATGACCTTCCACGGGCTATTCTTCTTCTTAGCTCAAGTGTTAAACCCGTGCTTAAGAAAATATTTCTAGAATTGGTGGTTGAAAGATATGAAGTTGAGATCAAATTTCTGAACTCACAAGAAAAATAATATCAGTTCAGAGACCCAAGAGCCTTTTTTGAAAGTCTCCCTCCCCCTAAAAGAGAAGAGATTCCATTGCCTTTCGAAGTACAAGAAGAAAATGATCCGGTTCTCAAGAGCCACATTGAAAACGCAGTGGAAGATGCAGAAATCAAAGCGGCCCAGGATAAAGACAGCCTACCAGTCATGGAAGGCCTGAAAGAAAAAAGTGTACATCATGTGTTCATTGATCCTGTGGCTGAATATATGGAGGCTCGGATTAGCTCAAATTCTCCAGCAATGCAAAACATGTCAGAGCTCCAAGAGGACTCAGCAGCAATGTACGATCAGTCCTCCAGTTCAGAAGATGAAGGAGACACTCTACCCCAATAGAGTCTTCTTCTCAATCCAATGGAAGAAGAAGAGATCCTGGTTGAAGCCTACCTGCCAAATATTCATAACCAGGTATATTTTCATGATCCTTATGATCATTTCCTACAAAAATTTAAGGAAGGATCAAAGGTCTTTTTGAGCAGCATGTTGCGGACAGAAAGAAAATTTTTTGAAGCTACTGACGAAGAACAGAAAGAGTGGGAGCAGCCCTGCCTATCTAGCCTGCTCAAGGAGATGGGCAGAACAAACCAGTCATGGGATTGTTACAGGTCAAAATAACTCCTCATTAGCTCAGAGGAGAAGACAAATATGGAAGTAATACAAAGACCTAAATTAAAACTATTTTTGCCAAGGTAACGCCTTTCTATAACAAAGCAGGAGCGTTATAACACATAAGACCAGTAAATGTGCCGCGTTAGTGGCTAGGGAAATGCTCTGTTTACACTAGAGGGCAGCGTTACCCATGTTTTGAGTTTGAAATGGGAAAAACGTGTGGAAAATGATTTGAATATCTGGCTTTCCCTCACAAGAGAGTCAGTTCACAAAGGAAATAGCAAAGCACCAATTCATTATTGGTCACTACCATAAAAGACTGAACTCCCAAGGAGGCAAAAGCATAGAGATTAAAGAAACATCTTAGTTTTTTCTATTCCAAACTAGTGGAAAGAGAAAGGCAACAATGGCTTTCTCCCTCTCCTATAAAAAGGAGCTGAAGGCTCTTAGTCGAAGGTCGAAGGATTGTTAATGTTCTGAATACTTGTGAAGTAGAGGATAGTGTTATAGTGTGAAGGCCAATAGTCAAAGAGGTTCCTAGAGAGCTTGTTGACTAAGACTTCACTACTTAAGATATAGAGATATTGGGAGGCTGAGGAGGGCTTGGTACCACCGACAGTTGTAATCCTCCTTCTTTCAATATCAATAGAACTGTATTTTTTTTGTCCATTCGATGCTTAATATTGTCATTATTGTTTGAATATTTACACAGCATGATATGAATGACTCATATGGGTATAATTTAGATGTTCATTATATATTAGCTTAATTGATAGGATATATGTTGTGTTAGAAATTACACGGGTGCTTTGTTTGATTCCAGGACTAAGATTTGGAGCCGGTGAAGAAAGACTCTTGCTTCACTGCCTAGTGTTCTCCAAGGGACTCTGAGATCATCAAAGAGGCAATTTTCTATCGCATTCCGTCAAGTTGTTTCAAGTTAATATGAACATGTATATGCCATCTTTGTGAACTGTACAACTAATCTTACTATCTGCCTCGAGCACCGGAAAGCCGTGAGAGGGATATACGATAACCAACAACCCAAGCATTTTACCCTATAGCAGAATTGGCAACTCGGCTGGGGATTGTTCCCCATAGTTTATGGACTATTTCTTTCCTCCTTTCTTCTCTCCTATGTTCACAGATCCTTTCGACCAGTACTTATGCCCAGTAAACATTTTAAAAGCTCGCAGAGTTCAATCCTATTTTTGTTCGACCATCTGAAGAATTTTTCCCTAGATAATGCTACACCTGTAGTTTCTCCAGTGCGTTATAACGCCGGATTTGCTTAAAAACAGTGCGTTAGTCTCTATATTAACGTTTACTTTACTCAGAGACAGTGAGTTACTCAGCCAAAAACTTGTTGTTCACTGCCGTGATTGTGTTTTAGCTGCAAAATTTTTTGGCCATCAGTATATCTCCTTGACTGAATCCCTGCGCTTGTTTACTAAAATGGCATTTCTATTTGTTTGCTCTTGTTTGAAAATTTAGTGTCAAAAGCATTTACTTTTTAGAGAAGCATTTTTTATTTTTTTTAGTTTTTTTCTACATCTAAGCTGAGTTAATTCTGAAATTTTCAGTTTATAGACTGTTAAGAAGAGGTAGATAGAAGTCTGAATATTTAAAGCTAAACTGAGTTATTTGAATGTTAATGCATGGATGTTGAAAAGAAACCTCTCCTTGTAGAAATACTCTTCATCGAATTGAATATTTAGAGCATGTTTTGCATGGTTTCTTGAGTCAGAGTCTCATTACATTTCATACGTCCACTCCCCCTCCGCAAGACTAATAATCAAGTACACTAAGAATCAAGCGATAATAAAATCAATCAAATATTTTTTGAGCTCACACAAACAATAGTTCAGGCTAGGATCTTGGGTTAGGAGCAGTGAGAAAATTACCCAAGATCTCAAAACTTGAAACTAGAGTCATTAACGAGCGAAATCCTACTGCACTCATATTATCGGGACCGTTCCTTTACTGGAGCTCAGTGCGAGACAACACTTGGGTGCACAAGAAGGTAGCCCGCCTTCGATTGCATTCGGTGGGTGTGTTATATATTGGGGTTCCATTTGGGGATGTCAAAACTAGATCGGGGATCTAGGTATTCTGCCCATATAGCACACTGTCCTTGACCGTGGACCCCCCTGATGATGTCTATGATTTGAGGTATCTTTAGTGGCCATACTTTTTAAGGACTTACACAAGGTGAATGGGACGGGCTATCTTGGTACCTGAAACAGACGGACCCACTCTGTCTTCAGTCTTTAGGAGGGTACTCGTCTTCACGAGAGTGCTTACACCTATCGTCTGAGGTTCAGGTGAAGCTCTAGAGTGACCGTAACTGTACTTTCGACCAACCCTCTCTGTATACTATTGTGATACTAGATTTCATCACTAGCAAGTAGTAGTACTCAGACAGGGCACGCTATTCTGGGTGCTTGCTGATTGATTTTAGAGAGTCCTTTTTTCTTTTTAGGTGTGTGGTTACTGTCACTGAGACTTTATAATACATCACAATTTATTAAAAAATTTTAAAATTAAACAAGTCACTGTGGCATCCCCCGACCCACGCCGTCTGTCTAGAAAATAGCAAGGTCTACCTCCTCTAACTATTGAGGAAGAACTGAACCTTGGTGAACTCGTGCCTTCTACGGAAGAGCAGACTCCACTGACTAATCTTGGTTGTCACATAGCCTCATATCATCCAGAATTTCTAGAGGACCCTTTCACTGAAGGGGTTGTACCTCATTACAATCCTCCGCTCACTGATCCATTGGGGCCTGTGATAATTCAGATTCCACCACACCAGAATATGTCTTCGGTTGCACAAACATCCATTTCACCACCAGCATCCACTGGGTTGATGCCAATAGAAACCATCCCAGGTTCGCTACCATCCTCCCCGCCGGTGGTCAGTTCTATGCCATCACTTGGTAACCCCAGTAGTCAACATATACCTACTCCCAACCCTACGGTCATCACAACTATCAGTAGCTTACCGAATCCTTCGGCATCTACTTCTACCGTGACCACGTTGGGACCCATGGTAGCTCCTCCCACGAGTATGACTACTTCGGTGCCTTTTAGCAACCATTTCGGTTGGAACCCTCTGCTGAGTTCAAACCCCTTGGCCACTATACCAAAGGGCAGTGTTTCCAGCACGCAGGTAGCAGGGAACATTTCACTTCCCTTGCAATCCTTAGGACAAATGGGACAACCTATTTTCAATACTTTTACCTTAAGTGGTTCAAACATAGGTGTAGGGTCTATGCCATTGCCAAACTATGCAAGTAGTAGCATGCCTCCGGGAAACTCTATTGCATCCATTTGGACTACCCAACCCCAACCTCCATCTAGAATGGGAGGGCACTTTTATACTAGGGGCAACCAACCGTTTGCCCCGCAATACAATATGCCCTATAGACAGCAACAGTATGTCCCTACTCCTCCACCTATCGGAATTTTTTATCAAAGTCCCACTTATCCTCTTGGTAACACATTGATGGGGGGAACCTATGGTCCAAGTAGTCAGCCCATACTGCCTTGGTTAGATTCGGGATTAAATCCACAATTTCCATTTTTGGCAGCTTTGGACATCCCCGATATCCATAAACTGACTAACGACCCCATTAATCACAACCTGCTTTGGCCTCCTGTACCGCATAAGATTCCTTCTGACATCCCGAAGTTCGACGGGAAACAAGGGGACGACCCAGCCGCACACATCACTACCTTTCATCTATGGTCTATATCCAATTCCATGGTGTATGATAGTGTCCGGCTTCGACTCTTTCCCTACACCCTTACAGTCAATGCTGCCAAGTGGTACATAGAATTGCTATGCGCCACCATCAATACTTTTGGCGCTTTAGCGACGGAGTTCCTAAAGAAATTCCAATTACCAATTAGAGTGGAA
Source organism: Pinus albicaulis (assembly GCA_034641835.2). Classification (NCBI taxonomy): domain Eukaryota; kingdom Viridiplantae; phylum Streptophyta; class Pinopsida; order Pinales; family Pinaceae; genus Pinus; species Pinus albicaulis. The sequence goes on along the minus strand of JAXQQM020092304.1, from coordinate 61,301 downwards.
ACTAGAACAGAATTGTTAAAATCATTGCGCCAAGACACTGCCACCCACATCTCTGATCACATTCATGAATGGAGACGTAGGATGAGGCTAGTCAAAGCGCCAATCCCGAATCATATCTTAGCCAATTGGTTTTGCAAGTCTCTTTTACCACACATCTCTAAATACATTGGCCTTTCTGGTGCGGTTACTGAAGATCAATGTATTCGCTGTGCCCAGCATTTGGATTTAATCTATTCACAATCCTGCACGCTATACGATCTTCTCCCCCATGCCCCTGGTAACCTAAATCCTCTGGCCACTCAGAAAACTGGAGCACATGCCGACGGTCTCATTGGCACAATCTTCGGTGTGGCCACAAAGCAGTCTCGGGGGCAAACCTCCTAGCCATCTTCGACTGCCACCTCCCCTCACCAAACGACTACTCTTCCTACCGCTGAGGTGAATTCTATGCAAACCTCACAAAAACCTAGCGGGAAAAATAAGAAGAGCAAGAAAAAGATGTCTTCTTCAAAAGAGCAGTCGGATAATTATAATAACCCTAATCAGAAAAACGTTGCCAAAAATGACAAAGGGAAGGATAAACCCATGAAATTTCCTTGCAAGATCTGTGTGAAGGACCACTTGACATACAAATGTCCTCGGCTGCAGGAATGCACCGATTTTATTGCCAACAAGGATTCTAGGCGAACACCTGCCGTTCTTCATAATCCTTTCCCTAATCAGCAACAACAACATCAACAGATGGTTGACAATCCACCACAACCCCATCAATAGGGCAATGGTGGTTTGCATCCTTCTAGCGAAGGACCATCTGCCATTTATGGCATTGAGAGTGTTGAGCTTCAAACTTGAGCCAAGCTTTATGGAAATCCTACCATAGATGCTTAAGAACCTGGAACTAGTTCAAATCCACCGCTGCCCAACGATTTGTATATCGAACGACCTACTGTTGAACCCGTGATTCATCCCCCCAAAGGGACAGTTCGACACACGACTCATAAAACCTCTGCACATGCAGCCCAAAACTACAACATTGTAGAAGATTTGGCGCAGGAACCGTCAGCCATGTCTGCTCTCGAAGTATTACAGACTTGTCCAGCACAAATGAAAGCCTTGATTTCGGCCATTGGTGGAATAGACCCCCAGGATTCCATGCTAGCTATCTTTGATATGGAAAAGGCTAAACCTTGCCTCTCACACCAACTCGCATTCCAGGTGCAGGTTGTGTCGAAAGGGAGACCAATCCATCACACTGTCATAGATGAAGGTGCTTTGACCTGCGTTATGTCACAAGCTTGCTGGCTCAATTTAGGTTCTCCTGGGCTTTCCGGTGCCCGAGGCAGACAGTAAGATTAGCTATGCTGTTCAAAAAGATGGCATGAGCATGTTCATATTAGCTTGAAATAACTTGAAGGAATACAATAGAGAATTACCTCTTTGATAGTCTTGGAATCCCTTGGAGAGCGCTGCGCAACGAAGCAAGAGTCTTTCTTCACCGGCTCCAAATCTGAGTCCTGCAATCAGTCAAAGCACCCGCGTAATTTCTAATATAACAAGTATCCTATCAATTAAATCAATATACAATAAACATCTAGATTATACACATCTGAGCCATTCATATCATACTAGGTAAATGTTCAAACAATAATGACAATATTAAGCATTGAATGGACAAAACGAACATAGTTCTATTGATTTTGAAAGAAGGAGGATTACAACCATCGGTTGTGCCAAGCCCTCCTCAGTCTCCCAATCTCTCTTCTCTCTCTAGTGAAGAAGTCCAAGTCAACAAGCTCTCTAGGAGCCTCTTTGACTCTTGGCCTTCACAATGTCACACTATTCTCTATTCCACAAGTATACAAGAACCTTGAGCAATCCTTCGACCTCCAATTAAGAGCCTTCAGCTCCTTCTTATATGAGAGGGAGAAGGCCATTGTTGCCCTTCTCTTTCCACTAGTTTGGAATGGAAAAAGCTTAGATGTTTCTTTGATCTCTATGCTTTTGCCTCTTTTGGAGTTCAGTCTTCTATCGAAATGACCAATAATGAACTGGTTCTTCTGCAGTTTCCTTTGTGAACTGGCTCCTTTGTGAGGGAAAGTTGGAGATTCAAATCATTCTCCACGCTCTTTTCCCAATTCAAACTTAAAACACGGGTAACACTCCCATCCAGTGTAAACAGAGCGTTGCCCTAGCCACTAACGCGGCCAATGTACTGATTTCCTGTGTTATAACGCTCTTGTTTTGTTCTATATAGGCGTTACCCTGGCAGAAATAGGTTTAATTTAGGTCTTTGTATCCCTTCCATATTTGTCTTCCCCTCTGAGCTGGTGAGGAGGTATTTTGACCTGTAATAGATGCCCCCTAAAGTGTGAGGTCAAAGACGAAGACGATGGCCGAAATACTTTACAATTTGTGTAGAGATAGAGAGATTGAAAGACTGAGGAAAACCTAAAACAACAACATATGTCAGAAAATATAGTATTTGCCTAGAGTTGGGCATGTCCCATGCTCAGTAGCTTAAACAACATGATTTCTCTAGAATAGAGATATGAAGAATCTGTCCACCAATAGGCAAAATGTGGAAGTGTCTGTCATAACAGGATCAGGCTGAAGAAGCTGTCTCCATAAACAATATCGCAGCTTGGGGAAGGGAACACAACTTTAATGGTGTAGCCTTTGCCCCAAGGTCTTGACCGCCGATTCACTTAAACTGCATATTTCTCAACATGTGAATGAAGGAGTTGTCATCGAACATGTGAGAAATCACCTAAATACCAGTCAATAATGAAAACTGTTAACAGACGCGAAGGTGGCCACCGATAATGATGATGGTCCCTAAGATGCCCAGTACAATCTAGCGAGTGTGAATAAAAGGAGTTGAAGTCGAACACTCGTAGAATCATTCGACCAAGAGCCAATGATGAAGACCCTTGATCAAACACAAGACTACCTACCACTGATGTCTGCAAGTATCCGGGTACTGATGGGTTTCTGGATCAACTTCCTAGATAAGATGTTGAAGTCGATAGGAAGTGATCTATTGAAAGGTAGGCACTGAGGCATCCTACATCAGTCAACACGAAATGGAAACCAACTGATTTTGTTTATGATTTGAGATAAGGAAGAGTAAATGGGAACGTCAGACGACAAATAATTTCTGGCATAATGAACGGTTTGGTTGATAACAGGAGCAGTAGATAATGAGATCTGCTTAAACAATAGAAGGCACTCTAGTAGGGTACTAGGCAGCTGAAGCGTGTTGAACACCAAAGAATGTGTTAGGATTTTACCGGTGCAGGGACACTAGGAAATGAAGGCTAATACTCATAGATGGTAGGGTTCAGCTAACTGCGAAAGAGTTTTCTGGGAAGTGCCATGTTCAAGAATTTTGCTGCCAAATCGACCTTTTTTGGAAATGTAACAGAGGTACTATCCATTTTGTCCAAATTTTTCCCCATCTTATTAAGTTTAACGAGTCTATACGAGTAAACTCGGTGAATTTTTCATGTTTAGAGAGTCTGAAAAATGTCAGGAAAGACAACTCTGTGCCCCATCTGATTAGATTTAACGAGTCCAGATGAGAAAACTCGGTGAATTTTTCATGTTTAGAGAGTCTGAAAAATGTCATAAAAGACAACTCCGTGTCCTGTCTGATTAGGTTTAACGAGTCCAGACGAGTAAACTCGGTGAATTTTTCATGTTTAGAGAGTCTAAAAAATGTCGTAAAAGACGACTCCATTGGGGTACCTTTGTCATGTCTTGATAACCGGGCATGGCAAAGGGATAATAGTAAGCCCGAAACAATTCATTTTCCGTAAGTTAGTCCATCGAATCCGGAAAAGTGAGAAATCTATGTTCAATGGACGTCTACCTCATTTTGTTATGAGTACGAGGAGATGAAGTAAACTCAATATTCTTTGTGAAATTTTAACGAGTCCAACAAAGAAAAACTCGGTACCTCCGTGAAATTTTAACGAGTCACGCGGAGAAAACTCGATACCTCCGTGAAATTTTAACGAGTCACGCGGAGAAAATTCGATTACTTTTTCTGTTTAAAGAGCTTTGAAAAAGAGGAAAATAATGGCTCCTTGTTCTCTGTCTTGATAGTTTAACGAGCCTGACAAAGGCGACTTCGGATTTTTTCAGTTTTATGAGCGAGAAAAATATTCCTAAAAATAATGCTCGATACTTCTCCATAGTTTTAACGAGTATGAAGAAGAAAACTCTAGTTTTTTCGGATTAACGAGCAAGAAAAGACCGAAAAAAAAAAAGAACGCTCGATGCCAAATTCGTATAAGTTTAACGAGTCCGAAGAAGAGAACTCAAGGTTTTTCCGATTAACGAGCAAGAAAAATACCGTAAAAAGAATGCTCGATAAAACATGAGTATGTCTGATCATAAATCTTGATCCCTAATTAGAACATCCGTACCAAATCTCGAGAGTTGCGACATGCGTACAGCAAGAAATCACGACTTTTCCGACTAACTTAAGAGAGTCCTGCCCCAGAATTTGCTATAAGAAGGTCAGAAGACTTTCATTTTCGCTGTTTTGAGTGCTGTGAAGAAGCTCTGGAGTGGAAAAGGGGTGAAAAATTCAGCTGACGATTACGGTCAATCCGGGCAACAGTTTTCTATTCCGCGAGATCCAAGTAAGAGCTAGAACCTCCTGCTATCATTTAATTGTTGTTTTGCTAGTTTTTGCTGGTTCAAAATTAGGAAATTTTGAGGCGCTAGAAAAATATTTGCGCCTAACGCGGGTCAGGAGTACAATAGCCGCGTTAAATGCACAACCCGTGAAGGGGTTCCGCGTTAGAACGCTCTGTTTTGTACTAGAGCCAGCGTTAGGCACGCCATGTTTTCTAAAAATTCAATTTTTCCATTTTGAAGTGGTCCAGGCAAGTTTTAATCGGTTGAAAATGTTGCATTTGCAGGTGTTCAGTTGTTGATCATGAGTATCTGGCGAGAGAGAGAACATGAGCGGGAAGAATGAGAAATGGTGACAGATGTGGCAAGCTTAATGGCTCTTCGGAGGTGCGGATTGCTCAAGTATGCCCGTTTAGAACTGATGAGGGGTCAAGAGGACCTCCTGAGGTGGATGATCCAGCAGTGGGATGAACGGCATCATGTCTTTCGGATTGGGGGAAATGAGCTAGCCATCGAAAATGATGATGTGTACTTTTTGACCGGTTTGTCATGTCGTGGGGCGAGGCCCAATTTGACGGGGTCCAGAGCTGACCCTCGTTCCACTACTGATCTGATCCATGTGCACTACATACGTGGCACCCAGGCTGTGAGTAACCGGATACCTATTGCACAGGTGACTCTGAGACCCCTGCGGTCTATACTATGGATGATTGTTCGCTTGGCAGGTGCCAAGAGTCAGCATGTGGTGACCAAGGCTCAGATGCTCCTAGCGTTGGATTGCATGCAGCCTCAGGTTTTCGACTGGTGTGACGGTGTGGTCCGTCAGGTCCGAGCAGAGCTTACTGCATGCAAGACCCGTACTGAAAGGGAGTTTGGGTATGGTACACTAATTGTTTCTTTCATACTAGAGTGGATACCACTGATGAGGCCCAGGATCCCTACAGCGCCATTGGGTCCATGCGAGCCGAGGCAGGCTCGATGGGCCACTTTGCTTCCACGGACTGGAGAGGGTCTCGTCCGTCATTGTTTTGATGACGAGTTTTTTGACTGGCTAGATTCCCAGATCATCATGATTGAGGATTATCCCTATGCAGGGATGAACTTCACAGGCGATCCGTAGTTAGTCTTGCCCCCTGGCACCCAGTGGGGGCCCGATGGTAAGAAAAATGATCAGTGTTTTTTCAAAGAAGTTTTTTGTGTTTTTAACTTTTGAATGTTTATGTAAAAAAAATTTTGTTAAAAAGGGGTGAAAATTTAGTTTTGACATGAAGCTTTTTCTTGCTTGACACAGATGTGGCACCTGTCCGTCCAGTTGGGGCCCCTCGCTATGCACGGTGAGGATTGCAGCTACCCGGGGCTGGCGCACCAGTAGAGGATGCGGAAGCCGGCGACGATGATGATACCCAAATTATACATGAACTCTCCAGGAACCTGGAGGGTCTGAGTATGGGTATACCACCGCTTCCTATGTGGGAGGTTCCAGTTCGTCTGTAGCGGCATACTGTAGGTGTGCCAGAGAGATACCTAGTTCCTCTGAGGAGGATAGCGAGAGAAGTTGTATGCTATTATGAGCATCAGGCTTAGCTGGTGGAGTAGATGTATTAGTATCAGAGCGTGGCTTAGTGTAGCCAAATTTTTGTAAAACACCCCAAGTTTTGGAAGATTTTTCTTTTCGATGTTTACTATGTACTGGACATGACATATATATATGTATATATATTTTTGGTGATTTGTGTTTTTAAATTTTTATGTATTTTTTGATGTGATAAAAAATATATGTACTCATGAGTAAATTTTTTACAATAAATGCGATAAATGCCAATCTAACACATAATTTGCCAAAGAATCGGCTAATGCATTAAATTCTCTAGGAACGTGTTCAAATGTGATTGTTTGAAATTGACGCTCTAAAAGTCGCACTCGTAAAAAATAACGTAGCAACACAGGGTGGCGGACATGGTAATGATTGTTTAACTGCATAATGATGAGTTGGGAATCTAACCTGACCACTAAATCGGAGATGTCACGAGATGCCGCTTCCATGAGGAGTTGGATCACTGACATGTACTCGGCAACATTATTGGTGGCGTTACCCAGGAAGATTCCCCCGGAACCAAGAAGGTCCGACTCAGGAGTATAGAGAACCCAAGCAGCTGAAGCAATGCGTCTAGTGTGACGACTAGCACCGTCCGCATATCCGACGAATGATAACGAATGTGATGACATCTGTGCGAAAGAAAAAGATTACATGAGAAAAACACCTTAAACCAAAAAATAATCCAGAAGCATCAAAATAAAATAGGCAAAACTTATATACATAAAATTACAAAGCATATGCCTAGTGCGAATTTAGGCAAAATACTTCTTCAGATAGAGCCCATTGCAGGGCTCCTCGAGTGGAATTCCATTACAGTCCTCGAGTTTGTAAGCTCCTTTTGAGAGGGCTTTAGTAACGATGTAAGGACCGAGCCACAATGGTTGGAGTGTTCCTGCCCCCAAGAGGTCGTGCTTTTGATCATATAGTAGAACGAGATCGTTCTCTTGGAAAGAATGAGGCTTGACAGATTTGTCGTATTGAGCTTTAACTCGGCGCTGGTGAGCTTCGAGTGCTAGTGTAGCATCTCGACGAGTTTTGTCCAAATGATCGAGCGAGAGCAAGTGCTCTTCTGTGGTGGTGGTGCCAGGCAAGAGTTCAACAGCAAGTTTGAGTGATGGGATCTCGCACTCGATTGGAAGCACTACCTCCAGGCCGAAAGCAAGTTGGAAAGGTGTGAAGCCTGTGGTAGTTTTAACTGACGTTCGGTATGCCCATAATGTGGAATACAACTTCTGATGCCATGTGGTTTTATGGTTTCCGACCAATCGACGAATCAAGGTTTTGAGGACGCCATTTACGGCTTCTACTTGACCATTAGCTTGAGGATAATAAGACGAAGATTGATCTTGTCGGAAACCTAGCATGGATGTTAATTCAGTCATCATATGATTCTGAAAGTGAGATCCATGATCTGTGACAATCGATAGGGGTACGCTGAACCGACAGATTACCTGATTAAACATGAAGAGAGCGGCGGTTTCGCCATCGGCCTTAAAAGTGGGAAGGGCTTCTGCCCATTTCGTAAAATAATCGACTACAACCACGATGTAGTTGTGTCCGTTTTCCGAATCGGGATTGCAGGTGACGAAGTCAATTCCCCATTTAGCAAAAGGACCGACGGAGATAACCGGGTGAAGGGGGGTAGGATGTGCGCGCATTTTCTTTGTGAAAATTTGACATGGATGGCACTTCTGGACTGCTGCAATGCAGTCTTTAAACAGAGTGGGCCACCAATAACCAGTGCGCAAGATTTTTTGGGCAGTAGCTATGCCCGAAAGATGGACACCACATGCCCCCGCGTGGTAGTCATTCAAAACGCGTTCAGCTTCATCGATAGTGAGACAACATCGGAGAATAGTATCAACACCACGACAATATAGTGTATCGTTTAGCACGAGGTAGTGCTTTGCTTGGTGGCGGATACGACGAAGGTCGTCAGACGTGAGAGCTGGGCGGAAGCGTTGAGTTTGTAAGTAGACTAAGATGTCTCCATACCATGGGTCCGAAGAATCGACCAAGTAGACAGATTCATCAGGGAATGGATCATGAGCTACTTCTGCCGGGTCGATTCTGGGAAGGTCCGATAATAATTCAGCGAAGACAAGGGATTTCTTTGCTTTGGCAGCCATGAAAACCAAATCAAATTGTTGGAGGATGACGATCCATTTGGAATATTTCCCGCCAATAATTTGTCTAGACAAGATATGTCGCATGGGATTCTCCAAAGCAATCATCGTAGTCTGTCATAGCAATATATAATGTCGGAGTAGGGTGATGGTGAAAACTACCGCCGGAGAGAGTTTTTCCACATGTGAATAACGTAACTCAGGTCTGATTAGACCTTTTGATAAATAGTAAATCACATGCTCACTGTCATCATCGTGTACTTGAACCAAAACCATTCCAAGTGAGGATGGTGATGCTGCCAGATAGAGGAGAAAGTCGCGTGAGTAATCGGGGGCACTAAGGAGTGGGGCTGAAACAAGTGCATGTTTTAAAGCATCAAATGATCGTTGAGCTTGGTCATCCCACAATTATAGTGTTCCTTTCTTCAATAATCGCATGAATCCTTTCGTCATCTCAGCATAGTTAAGGATGAAATGACGCAAAAAGTTTGCCTTCCCTTGCAAGCTTTGGAGTTGAAGGATGGATTGTGGTGTCGGCAATTCAACAATTGCTTTGACCTTATCGGGATCAACCCTAATCCCGTGCTTGGAAACAATGAAACCTAACAATCGTTCGGACTCGACCATAAATACGCATTTATGAGGATTCAAGCGTATATTGTAGAACCTACACCTAGCAAAAATTTCTCTTAAATGAGTCAGGTCGTTCTGTCGCTTCTTGGAATGAGCCGGAAGGTCATCCAAGTAAGCATGTACAACATGTTGAATGTCATGAAAAGCATAGTCCATAGCCCACTGAAAAGTTGCTCCAGCATTCTTCAGGCCGAATGGGAGTTTTTAATATGCAAAAATGCCCCAAGGACAGATGAAAGCAGTTTTATGCTGGTCGTCTTTTTTTATGGCAATCTAGTTGTATCTTGAGAATCCATCCATGAAGGAAAAAGATTCGCATCCGACACAATCGTCGAGAATTTGATCAATGAATGGTGTAGGGTAATTGTCTTTTGGACAAGTAGCGTTCAGATCGCGATAATCGACGCAAACCCGAATAGTGCCTTGTTTTTTATCAACGGGAATCGGATTGGAAACCCATTCAGTTAAGGGAATGGGGTAGATGAAGCCATCGTTTAAAATTTTTTCTACTTCGACCTTAATGGCGGCTGCTTTGCGCAGGTGGACAGGTCTGAGTCGTTGCCAGATTGGTTTAGCATTGTCATAAGTCTTGATTTCGTGCTCGACAATAGAAGGATCTATGCCGGGAATTTCATCATAAGACCAAGCAAAGACATCGCGGAATTCTTTAAAAATAGATGTGAAGGACACAATTTCCTCAGGATTGCAGTCGGCTCCAATCTGAATATTTTCCACGATACCCGTTTTGACCGAGATATCAATGAGTAGTGTCTTGGAAAGATTACCCATGTTCCCCTCTGAATCGATAGTGTGAACGGTCGTATAAGAGAAGGGAACTATCTCAGATTGGTCAAAAGATGGGATTTTAGTTTTTATCGCATCCGAATCAATCGTCGAAGTGCGATGGGAAACTCTCCCTAAGGTCATTCTTCTAATGACATGATCTCTCGAATAGCTTCGTCTGTAGGCCAGACTTCATTGAGGAGATCCTTAGAGAGAACTGTGATGGGAGAGAGGTTTGTACCTGTGGTCGAAACCATATCAGTGGAGGGCTCAGATGTGCTTTGGATGGCTTGGTAAGCCAACTCGACCGGTGAAAGCGGCATCTGATCTCCATAAGAATCAATATCTGAAGGTGCCGGGATGGTCCATGGGTCGATAGAGCCATCTGAAAAGGTGGATATCATTGCAACCGTGTTTGGGATCTACGACAGCGGTAGAGGAAAACAACCCAGTAGGGAAGATGCCTTCAGAAGACCGGTACCGATACTGACGTAAGAGTCAGGGACACTTCCTATTAGGGGTACAGTGCTACTTGGTAAAGTGGCATAATCAGGGGTGCAGAAGGATAGCTGATCGACCGTGACTATTTTCCCATCCAATGGAAATAGGATGAATCAGAAGACCGAAGACACGATGGCGGTCATAGCATAAGACCAACTACGACCGAGCAATAGATTATAGTCGAGATGACGCTCTACGACTTCAACGTCCACGTTTACCGTTTTCCCACTCAGAGTGATGGGAAAGCTAGCAAGGTATCCTTTTGGTAGGAAAGTGTGGCCATCGAAAGCTTTGAGGGAATTCAATGGCGGGGTTAGAGTAGGAGAACCTAAATGGAGCCAGCAAGCTTGTGACATAACGCAGGTCGAAGCACCTTCGTCTATGACAGTGCAATGGATTGGTCTCCCTTTCGACACAACTTGCACCTGGAATGCGAGTTGATGTGAGAGGCGAGGTTTAGCCTTTTCCATATCAAATATTGCTAGCATGGAATCCTGGGGATCTATTCCACCAATGGCCAAAAGCAAGGCTTTCTTTGTGTTGGACAGGTTTGTAATACTTCAAGAGCAGACATAGCTGACGGTGCCTGCGCCAAATCTTCTACAATATTGTACTTTTGGGCTGCACGTGCAGAGGTATTATGAGTCGTGCGTCAAAGTGTCCCTTTGGGGGGACGAATTACAGGTTCAACAGTAGGCCTTTCGATATGTAAATCGTTGGGCGGCGGCAGATTGGAACTAGTTCTAGGTTCCTGAGCATCTATGGTAGGATTTCCATAAATCTTGGCGCGAGTTTGAAGGTCAACACTCTCGATGCCATAAATGGAAGATGGTCCTTCGCCGGAAGGATATGAACCACCATTGCCCCGTTGATGGGGTTGTGGCGGATTGTCAACCATGTGTTGATGTTGCTGCGGTTGATTGGGGAAAGGATTGTGAAGAACGACAGGTGTTCGCCCAGAATCCTTGTTAGCAATAAAATTGGTGCATTCCTGCAGCCGAGGACATTTGTATGTCAAGTGATCCTCCGCACAGATTTTACAAGGAAATTTCATGGGTTTATCCTTTTCTCTGTCATTTCTGGCAGCATTTTTCTGATTAGGGTTATTCTGATTATCCGACTGCTCTTCCGAAGAAGACGTTTTCTTCTTGTTCTTCTTATTTTTCCCGCTAGGTTTTTGTGAGATTTGCACCGAATTTATCTCAGCGGGAGGAAGAGGAGTCGTTTGATGGGGGGGGGTGGTAGCCGAGGATGGCTGGGAGGTTTTCCCCCAAGACTGATTGGTGGCTACACCAAAGATCGTGCCAACGAGACCATCGGCATGAGCTCCGGTTTTCTGAGTAGCCGGAGGGTTTGGGTTACCAGGGGCATGCGGGAGAAGATCGTAAAGCGTGCCGAATTGTGAATAGATTAAATCCAGGTGTTGGGCGCGACGAATACATTGATATTCTGTCACCACATCAGAAAGGCCAATGTCTTTAGAGATGTGGGGTAAAAGAGACTTGCAAAACCAATTGGCCAAGAGATGGTCCGATATTGGTGCCTTGACGAGCCTCCTCATACGTCTCCATTCATGAATATGGTCGGAGATGTGGGTGGCGGTGTCTTGTTGCAGCGATGTTAACAATTCTGTACCGGTTTCCACTCTAATTGGAAGTTGGAAGTTCTTTAAGAACTCTGTCGCTAAAGCGCCAAACGTATTGATGGCAGCGCGTGGCAATTCAATGTACCACTTGGCGGCATTGCCTGTAAGGGTGCGGGGAAACAGTCGAAGTCGGACACTATCATCTACCATGGAATTGGATATGGACCATAAATGGAAGGTAGTGATGTGTGCGGCCGGGTCGTCCCCATGTTTCTCGTCGAACTTCGGGATATCAGAAGGAATCTTATGCGGTATTGGAGGCCAAAGCGGGTTGTGGTTGATGGGGTCGTTCGTCAGCTTATGGATGTCGGGTATGTCCAAAGCTGCCAAGAAAGGCAATTGTGGATTTTCCCCCGAGTCTAACCAAGGCAGTATGGGCTGATTACTTGGACCATAGGGTCCTCCCATCCACGTGTTACCAAAAGGGTAAGTAGGACTTTGATAAAAACCTCCCATAGGTGGAGGAGTAGGAACATACGGTTGATGTCCATAGGGCATAGTGTATTGAGGGGCAAACGGTTGGTTGCCCCCAGCATAAAAGTGCCCTCCCACTCCAGATGGAGGTTGGGATTGGTTAGTCCAAATGGATGCAATAGAGTTTCCCGGAGGCATACTAGTACTTGCATAATTTGGCAACGGTATAGATCCTACACCTATGTTTGAACCACTTAAGGGGATAGTATTTACAATGGGTTGTCCCATTTGTCCTAAGGATTGCATAGGAAGAGAAATATTCCCTGCTACCTACGTACTGATAACACTGCCCCGTGGTATAGTGGCCAGGGGGTTTGAACTCAACAGAGGGTTCCAACTGAAAGGGTTGCTAAAGGGCACCGAAGTAGTCATGCTCGTGGGAGGAGCTACCGTGGTCCCCAACGTGGTCACGGTAGGAGTAGATGCCGAAGGGTTCGGTAAACTACTGACAGTTGTGTTGACCATAGGATTGGGGGTAGGTATATGTTGACTACTGGGGTTACCCAGTAATGGCATAGAACTGACCACCGGCAGGAAGGATGGTGGCGAACCAGGGATGGTTTCCATTGGTATCGACCCTGTGGATGCCGGTGGAGAAATAGATGTTGGTGCTGCCGCAGACATATCTCGGCATGGTGTAATCTGGATTATCATAGGCCCTAACGGATCAGTGAGCAAAGGATTTTAATTAGGTACAATGCCTTTAGTGAAAGGGTCCTCCAGAAGTTTCGGCTGATAAGGGTCTATGTGATAATCAAGATTAGTCAGAGGAGACTGCTCTTCCGTAGAAGGCCCGGGTTCACCAAGGTTTAGTTCTTCCTCAAGGTTGAGAGGAGGTAGACCTTGCTGTCGTCGAGACAGATGGCATGGGTCAGGGGACGCCACGGTGACCAGTTTAATTTTAACAAATTTTATTAAATTGTGATCTATTATAAAGTCTCAAATGACAGTAACCACACACCTAACAAAAATAAAAAGGAATTTCTAGAATCAATCAGCAAGCAGCCAGAATAGGGTGCCCTGTCTGAGTACTACCGTTCACTGGTGATGAAATCTAGTATCGCAATAGTATACAGAGAGGGTTGGTTGAAAGTATAGTTACGGTCACTCTAGAGCTTCACCCGAACCTCAGACGATAGGTGTAAGCACTCTCGTGAAGACAAGTACCCTCCTAAAGACCAAAGACAGAGTGGGTCTGTCTGTTTTAGGTACCAGGACAGCCTGTCATAGTCACCTTGTGTAAGTCCCTAAAAGTATGGCCACTAAGGATACCTCAAATCACAGACATCATCAGGGGGGTCCACAGTCAAGGACAGTGTGTTATATGGGCAGAATACCTAGATCCCTGATCTAGTTTCGACATCCCCGAAGGGAACCCCAATATATAACACACCCACAGGATGCAGTCGAAGGCGGGCTACCTTCTAGTGCACCCAAGTGTTGTCTCGCGCTGAGCTCCGGTAAAGGAACGGTCCCAATAATGTGAGTGCAGCAGGATTTCACTCGTTAATCACTCTAGTTTTCAAGTGTTGAGATCTTTGGTAGTTTTCTCACTTTCCTAACCCAAGATCCTAGCCTGAACTATTGTTTGTGTGAGCTCAAAAAAAGAGTTATTAGATTTATTTTAGTGTCGCTTTATTTTTAGTGTACTTTGTTATTAGTCTTGCGGAGGGGGAATGGACGTATGAAGTATAGTGAGACTCTGACTCAAGAAACCATGCAAAACATGCTCTAAATATTAAATTCAATGAAGAGTGTTTCTACAGGGAGAGGTTTATTTTTCAATCATCCATGCACCAACATGTAAATAACACAGCTCAAATTTTAAAGATTCAGACTTCTATCTACCTCTTTTAACAGTCTGTGAACTAAAACTTTCAGAATAAACTCAGCTAGACGCAGAAAAAAAAAATAATAAATAAATAAAATTCTCTTTTAAAAAGTAAATGTTTTGCACACTAACTAAATAAGAGAAACAAATAACAATGCCAGTTTAGCAGACAAGCACAGGGATTCAGTCAGTGAAAGGTACTGATGGCCAAAAAACTCTACAGCTAAAACATAGTCACAGCAGTGAACAACAAGGTTTTTGGCTGAGTAACGCTCTGTCTGTGAGAAAATACAACGTTATAACGCACTGTATTTAATCATAGACTGCGTTATAACACACTGGATAGCCTGCATAGGTCGCGTTAACCAGGGAAAAGCTCTTCAGTTGGCCAAACAGGAACATGATTGAACTCTGCAAGCGTTTGGTATGTCTACTGGGCATCAAAAAATGGTCGGAAGGATCTTTGAATAGAGAAGAAGAGAAGAAAGGAAGGAATAAATAGTCTGGAAACTATGGGGGAAAATCCCCAGTGGAGTCGCCAATTCTGCTATAGGGTAAACTGCTTAGGTTGTTGGTTTTCGAATATCCCTCTCAGGGCTTTCTCGTGCCCGAGGCAGACAGTAAGATTAGCTATGCTATTCACAAAGATGGCATGAGCATGTTCATATTAGCTTGAAATAACTTGAAGGAATACAATAGAGAATTACCTCTTTGACAGTCTTGGAATCCCTTAGAGAGCGCTGCGCAGCGAAGCAAGAGTCTTTCTTCACCGGCTCCAAATATGAGTCCTGCAATCAGTCAAAGCACCCGCGTAATTTCTAATATAACAAGTATCCTATCAATTAAATCAATATACAATAAACATCTAGATTATACACATCTGAGCCATTCATATCATACTATAGAATTGTTCAAACAATAAGGACAATATTAAGCATTGAATGGAAAAAACGAACACAGTTCTATTGATTTTGAAAGAAGGAGGATTACAACCATCGGTTGTACCAAGCCCTCCTCAGTCTCCCAATCTCTCTTCTCTCTCTAGTGAAGAAGTCCAAGTCAACAAGCTCTCTAGGAGCCTCTTTGACTCTTGGCCTTCACAATGTCACACTATTCTCTATTCCACCAGTATACAAGAACCTTGAGCAATCCTTCGACCTCCAATTAAGAGCCTTCAGCTCCTTCTTATAGGAGAGGGAGAAGGCCATTGTTTCCCTTCTCTTTCCACTAGTTTGGAATGGAAAAAGCTTAGATGTTTCTTTGATCTCTATGCTTTTTCCTCTTTTGGAGTTTAGTATTCTATGGCAATGACCAATAATGAACTGGTGCTTCTGCAGTTTCCTTTGTGAACTGACTCCTTTGTGAGGGAAAGTCGGAGATTCAAATCATTCTCCACGCTCTTTTCCCAATTCAAACTTAAAACACGGGTAACACTCCCCTCCAGTGTAAAAAAAGCATTGCCCTAGCCACTAACGCGGCCAATGTACTAATTTCCTGCGTTATAACGCTCTTGTTCTGTTCTATATAA
Source organism: Pinus albicaulis (assembly GCA_034641835.2). Classification (NCBI taxonomy): domain Eukaryota; kingdom Viridiplantae; phylum Streptophyta; class Pinopsida; order Pinales; family Pinaceae; genus Pinus; species Pinus albicaulis. Next base: position 45,539 of record JAXQQM020092304.1, on the reverse strand, counting down.
GCGTTACCTTGGCAGAAATAGGTTTAATTTAGGTCTTTGTATCCCTTCCATATTTGTCTTCCCCTCTGAGCTGATGAGGAGGTATTTTGACCTGTAACAGTCTTATGCCATGACTGCCATTGTGTCTTTGGTCTTCCAACTCATCCTATTTCCATTGGATGGGAAAATAGTCACAGTGGATCAGCTATCCTTCTGCACCCCTGATTATGCCACGTTACCAAGTAGCACTGTATCCCTAATAGGAGGCTTTCCTGACTCTTACGTCAGTATCGGTACCGGTCTTCTGAAGGCATCTTCCCTACTGGGTTGTTTTCCTCTCCCGCCGCCACTGATCCCAAACACGGTTGCAATGATGTCCACCACTTTGGATGGCTCTATCGACCCATGGATCATTTTGGCACCTTCAGACATTGAATCCTACGGAAATCAGATGATGCTCTCACCAGCCGAGTTGGCCTACCAAGCCATCCAAACCGCATCTGAACCCTCCACTGCTATGGTTTCAACCAACGGTACAAACCTCCCACCCATAACCGTTCTCTCTAAGGATCTCCTCAATGAAGTCTTGCCTACAGACGAAGCTATTTGAGAGATCATGTCTCTAGAAGAACAACCTTGGGGAGAGTTTCACCATCGCACTTCGATGATTGACTTGGAGGCGATAAAAACTGAAATCCCATCCTTTGACCAACCTGAGGTGGTTCCCTCTACTTATACGACTGTTCAAACTATCGATTCAGAAGGGAACATGGGTAATATTTCTAAGAAAATTCTCATTGATATCTCGGTCAAAACGGGTATCGTGGAAAATATTCAGATTGGAGCCGATTGCAATCCTGAGGAAATTACGTGCTTCACATCCCTTTTCAAGGAATTCCGTGATGTGTTTGCTTGGTCTTATGACGAAATTCCCGGCATAAACCCTTCTATTATCGAGAATTCTTTTTACGGTATTTTTCTTGCTCGTTAATCCGAAAAACCTCGAGTTCCCTTCTTCAGACTCGTTAAACTTATACGAAGTTGATATCGAGCATTCTTTTTATGGTCCTTTTCTTGCTCGTTAATCCAAAAAACCTAGAGTTCTCTTCTTCAGACTCGTTAAAATCATGAAGAAACACTGAGCATTCTTTTTTAGGAACCTTTTTCTCGCTCATTAAACTGAAAAAACCCCGAGTTGACTTTGTCGGGCTCGTTAAACTACCACGATAGAGAGCAAGGAGCCTTTCTTTTCCTCTTTTTCAAAATCTCTTTAAACCGAAAAAGTAACTGAGTTTTCTCTGCGTGACTCGTTAAAATTTCACAGAGGGCACCGAGTTTTCTCCGCATGACTCGTTAAAATTTCACAGAGGGCACCCTGTTTTTCTTTGTTGGACTCGTTAAAATTTCACAAAGAGTATTGAGTTTACTCCATCTCCTTGTACTCATAAAAAAATGAGGTAGACGTCCATCGAACATAGATTTCTCACTTTTCTGGCTTCAATGGACTAACTCACGGAAAATGAACTGTTTCGGGCTTACTATTACCCCTTTTCTGTGCCCGATTATCAAGACATGACAAAGGTACCCCAATGGAATCGTCTTTTACGATATTTTTCAGACTCTCTAAAAATGAAAAATTCACCGATTTTTCTCGTCTGGACTCGTTAAACTTAATCAGATGGAGCACAGATTTGTCTTTTCAGACTCTCTAAACATGAAAAATTCACCGAGTTTATCCATCTGGACTCGTTAAACCTAATCAGAAGGGGCATGGAGTTGTCTTTTATGATATTTTTCAGACTCTTTAAATATGAAAAATTCACCGAGTTTACTCGTCTGGACTCGTTTAACTTAATCAGATGGGGAAAAATTTGGACAAAATGGATACTACCTCTGTTATATTTCAGAAAGGTTAATTTGGCAGCAAAATTATTGAACATGACACTTTCCAGAAAACTCTTTCGCAGTTAGCCGAACCCTACCATCTATGAGTATTAGCTTTCATTTCCCAGTGTCCCTGCACCGGTAAAATCCTAACACACTCTTTCATGTTCAGCAAGCTTCAGCTGCCTAGTACCCTGCTAGAGTGCCTTCTATTGTTCAAGCAGATCTCGCTTTCTACTGCTCCTATTATCAACCAAACCGCTCATTATGCTAGAAATTATTTGTCGTCTGACATCCCCATTCACTCTTCATTATCTCAATCATAAACAAAATCAGTTGGTTTCCGTTTCGTGTTGACTAATGTAGGACACCTCAGTGCCTACCTTTCAACAGATCTCTTCCTATCGACTTCAACATCTTATCTAGGAATTTGATCCAGAAACCCATCAGTACCCGGATACTTGTAGACATCAATGGCAGGTAGTCTTGTGTTTGATCAGGGGTCTTCATCATTGGCTCCTGGTCGAATGATTCTATGAGTGTTCGACTTCAACTCATTCGTCACACTCGCTAGATTGTACTGTGCATCTTAGGGACCATAATCATTATCGGTGGCCGCCTTCGCGTCTGTTAATAGTTTTCATTGTCAACTGGTAATCAGACAATTTCTCACATGTTCGACGACAACTCCTTCATTCACATGTTGAGAAATATGCAGCGTAAGTGAATAGTGGTTAAGACCTTGGGGCAAAGGCTACATAATTAAAGTTGTGTTTCCTTCCCCAAGTTGCGATATTGTTTATGGAGACAACTTCTTCAGCCTGATCCTGTTATGACAGACACTTCCACATTGTTCTTATTAGTGGACAGATTCTTCATATCTCTATTATAGAGAAATCATGTTGTTTAAGCTACTGAGCATGGGAATGCCCGACTCAAGGCAGATACTATATTTTCTTAAATATGTTGTTGTTTTAGGTTTTCCTCAGTCTTTCAATCTCTTTATCTCTACACAAAGTATAAAGTATTTCGGCCATCGTCTTCGTCTCTGACCTTACACTTTAGGGGGCATCTGTTACAGGTCAAAATACCTCCTCATCAGCTCATAGGAGAAGACAAAAATGGAAGGAATACAAAGACCTAAATTAAACCTATTTTTTCCAAGGTAACGCCTTTCTATAACAAAGCAGGAGCGTTATAACCCATAAGACTAGTAAATGTGCCGCGTTAGTGGCTAGGGAAATGCTCCATTTACAATAGAGGGTAGCGTTACCCATGTTTTGAGTTTGAAATGGGAAAAACGAGCGGATAATGATTTGAATCTCCGGCTTTCCCTCACAAGAGAGTCAGTTCACAAAGGAAACTGCAAAGCACCAACTCATTATTGGTCACTGCCATAAAAGACTGAACTCCCAAGGAGGCAAAAGCATAGAGATTAAAGAAACATCTTAGTTTTTTCTATTCCAAACTAGTGGAAAGAGAAAGACAACAATGGATTTCTCCCTCTCCTATAAAAAGGAGTTGAAGGCTCTTAGTTGAAGGTCAAAGGATTGTTAATGTTCTGAATACTTGTGAAGTAGAGGATAGTGTAATAGTGTGAAGGCCAATAGTCAAAGAGGTTCCTAGAGAGCTTGTTGACTAAGACTTCACTACTTAATAGATAGAGAGATTAGGAGGCTAAGGAGGGCTTGGTACGACTGACGATTGTAATCCTCCTTCTTTCAATATCAATAGAACTGTATTTGTTTTGTCCATTCGATGCTTAATATTTTCATTATTGTTTGAATATTTACACATCATGATATGAATGGCTCAGATGGGTATAATTTATATGTTCATTATATATTAGCTTAATTGATAGGATATATGTCATGTTAGAAATTACATAGGTGCTTTGTTTGATTGCAGGACTAAGATTTGGAGCCAGTGAAGAAAGACTCTTGCTTCGCTGCCTAGTGTTCTCCAAGGGACTCCGAGATCATCAAAGAGGTAATTTTCTATCGCATTCCGTCAAGTTGTTTCAAGTTAATATGAACATGTATATGCCATCTTTGTGAACTGTACAACTAATCTTACTACCTGCCTCGGGCACCGGAAAGCCCTAAGAGGGATATACGATAACCAACAACCCAAGAATTTTACCCTATAGCAGGGATCACTTGATGGACTGGTTGCATTGGAAGAAAATGTTTGTAAGCTAGACTTGTAAATAGTCCAGTTAAAGTAGGGTAGGTAGGAAAAGCTCAATAAAGCTCAGTCTGTGAGCATGTAGTTAGTTGTTTTAATTTCTGCAAAGTCCAGCAAGCCAGACAGTCTAATCCTAGCTTGGCTGTTTTTGAATTTATGTTTTAGAATGTAGAGAATAAATCTGCTAGACAATTTAATCCTAGAAAATGTAGTTTAGGTAGAGAAAAATGTGAGACCAACAGTTTAATCTGGTCTCATGGAGTAATAAAGGTAGAAGTAGAATAGGTTTATTTTTCTTGTTTGTAAAAATTGATGATGTAGGTGGTATGCGAAGTTCTCAAAATGCCTAAGGATGAACGTGCCATCCCCAAGTAGAGCCAATGTTGATCATGTTGGCCCCCTATTCATTTTTTACAAGCAAACAAGGGGTCAAACAGTCTTTGAGCTTTTAAGGAATGCATTCCCACTGAAAACACATCATCCTCGAAGCCCCCTTGTGCTTTTTTCCTTGGGGAATCCTCACCGCTATTCCCAGTTTCTGAAGCCTCTCTGTTTGCGAAGAAGAATGCCAAATAGGCCTTTTCCTCTTATTTCATCCTCACTTAACCTCTAGTTCTTCACCTTTTTACCCTCTCCTAATTCCTCATTATTCCCTCATTGATCATCCAATTCCCCTTTAAACCTCACAAATACCCTTTGTTTGGTTGAAAATCCCTTCATCCCCCTTACCGTTACCCCTTGCTGGCCTTAAAATGCATGAAAAACGGGCCAAAAGCCCACCTTTCACCTTATGACAGGATAAGCCACTTTTAGGGCCAGCCCCTCAAAACCACTTCCCTACATGACCCAAGCGCTGAAACCAAGCGCTAAGTCGAAAGGCGCTAATCACATCGGAGTTTCGGAGCAGAATGCCTTGTACCCTTCTGAACTTAAAACCTCTGATGCGATGGCGCGTTTGGTCCATAGACTCCTGCTGCAATCTGAGCCGTCGATCAGCACCGATCCGACGGTCTGCGCTACTTCTACAATGCGCCCATCATTCTCCCCACTCACCTCCCCAATGGAGTATCAACCATCGATCTGTCACTCTAATCCAACGGCCATCACATCGTTGCTCCAATTGCAATCACAAAAGTCTTGATGCCCCACCCCCTGCGCCCTCCGATTGCGATCCCCCGATCTGATCGTGACCATCGATCGCACCTCGATCTGACGATCCAGCGCTAATCCCAACTCAAACCATCGTATTTTGGCCCCTACTTTGCTTCGGTGCAATTAGATCGCAGCCTGTCATTCAACTCTAATCCAATGGTCCAAATATCATCGCTCCTCCATGTGTCACCTCGCTGCCTCCCCCGATTGTGATCCGTCGATCAAATCGTAGCCATTCATTCAACCCAGATCCAATGGCTCTCAGTTAATCGCCCTCCACCCACGTCGGGTCCCACCATCCAAAGTCCCCGCTTTCGCTCATTTTTCATCATTTCCCTTTGTAAATTCCCCGAGCGTTAAAATTTGGGTTTTGCACTAAATGTTATTCCTTTCGCCCAGCTTACTATTGACACCTCCGTCATTAATCCTGGCCGTTGAGTCGCCATCTCCATATCTGATCGGATGACTCACGACTCATCTTTAATTCAAGTCTTCATCAGCTCCATTTTCCACCATTCTATCGCAATTTTACTATTGTGCCACCATTTCTCCGAGCCTCCACAGTATTCCTTCCGCCACTCCCTAGATTTCTTGATGAGTTTATCATATTTTGCAGGGTTATTATAGAGTGATGAATTCACTCCAGGTTCCAAAATCATGGTCACTATGATTCAGAACGCAGAGAGGTTATTATAGCAGCAGTCAGAGTATCAGCACCGAAGACCTGCCATGACAGACATAGAAGATTGAAGACAAAGTTGCAGATTTTGGCTAAGATTGATTATCAAAAGCCCCTCCTCCAAATTAAATCAGACCTAGAGAAAATCGTGAAGATCTACAGGTAGAAACTCCTCTACTGTCACATTAGGGGCAAATTGATTCCTCTCCGCCAACCTTCTGCCATATATGACAGTGACCACCTCCACTCCACCTCGTCAGTGAAAAATTCATGATTCAGCCCTAGTGGCCTTTTACTTCCATTTGCATTTGTTACTTTTAAATTTTGAGTGGAATTCACATTCCATTCCCGCATTTTACCTTCTTTCAGAAATTGTTATTTGATATTTTTGTTTAAAATGGCCGTGAGCCCAACTGTCAATGATGAGATGCCCCAATTCCTCATCATGAATTTTGGTTATTTTTTATGGAGACCTCAAACTGATTTTCGGCACGTGAGGAAGATATTTTTTACCAAAAAAAAATATCTTCTCGCTCATGTTTCTGAGGCTTCTATATAAGCAAGAACCGAAAAGAAAAACTGGTTCCATATTTTCTGAAGAATTTGCGGTGAAAGAGTTTTTTTTTTCTTTGTATGCATTTTGTTGAAGCTTTAATATGAACATGAAGAGCCTGTTGGGTCTCAATGAAAAGGAGTTCTATCTTCAATGAGGATTCTGGTCTTGGTGTTTTACAGTGTGTAATTCTCTCCTATGTGTTATAGCTTAAATGTTCATTTCATTTACATCCATTCATCTCGTATCATGTTCTGGAATGCGAGTAGCCCACTGTTTTTGGTGTGAATTTGTCCTAGTTGATACTTATGCCATAACCTATCTAGCACTTTAAATATGGCTCAGGCGTGATGTGTTGTTCCATTTCACTTCACCCATACTTCTGCTATATTAGCTGCTATGAGATGTTATTTACAAATGTGGTTATCATGTGTGGATTCTTAATTTCGTAAGCCCACCGCATGCTGATATATGTTTCTGGATATTGTCTCAACAACAGTTAGTATTCTCTTTATTCTACGTACGCAGTAGATAATTTCTGATTATTCATCTCTGTGAATTATTTAGAATCCAACCCTCTTTGCAGTAAGCTGCCTTTGAATTGTCTGATACATTCGTGTTAGAGCTTCACATCTTGCCTTTGCAGTATTTCTTTCCCTGTGTCAAGATTCTGAAGTTTTGGTCCCATTCTAATTAATCTTCCTATTTACAAGAGGATAGCATGAGAGGTTTGTTCTGCTAATTATTCTTATTACATCATATTGCTCCTTGCTATATAAGATGTCCTAGGCACTGGTCTTTCACAACTTAAGGCTGTCTCTAGGATTGACAACAACATCAATGCCCATGAAGCATCGATGAAACGTGGATCTTGAACCCTACGAATGGTTTCCCTTTATGAATTGAAGGCACGGGAATCATCATTCCTGACCTTTGGCCTTTCTTTCAACATAACGAATAAAGCTTTAAACACCTGAAAAATACGAAAAGATTAATAAACTCCTGCATTTTTTGGGAAAAAAATGCTTCAAAGGGTGTGGGGAGGAGCGTGGTCGTTGGATGGCATCATCCAATGATGGAGATCAACCAAAAGAAGGTTAAAAGGATATGAGAGGGAATAATATGATAGGACCGTCGATCACACAATGATCAACGGTGGTGATTGGTTTTGAAAACACTTTGGTGTAAGGCTGAGGGCGATGCGATTGAGCGATGACCGTTGATCTGAGGATCAGATCAGTGGTGGGGAATGAATCGGAGGGATTGCAGATTGGGGGGGACAAACAAACGTACCCGATGAAACTTGCGATGCGATTGAGCGCGGACCATCGATCTGCAAATCAGATCGACGATGGAGAGTGAATCGGGAATCGGCAATCGGAGGGGGCATTATGTTAAATGCGCTCAATGAAAATGTTGCGATGTGATGTTGTGCGGGCCGTTTGATCAGCTTACGATCAACGGCGAGGATTTATTTTTAAAGCAAACTAGCGGAAACCCTTCATGATATATGAAAACCCAAAGTTTCAATATAATACAAAGTTTTAATACTTTCGGGGGTGGGATATATATTTATGGTATGGTCTGGTGCCCGATTGTGGGGCCTTGGTTGTATGGAATGTAGTATGCCCGGGGCATTATATAACAAAGGTCCAATCGCAGTCAGAGCCTCGGACTTGGGCTTTTCAATCTAACCATTTGAAACTTGCGATTAGCGCCTCCAAACTCTTATCACTTGGTCCCGGGTGAAGCTTATATGGAATGAAAAGCGGAGGGGCGGATTTATAATAAAGGGACTTAATCGCATCGGAACTTTTGATGTGGTCTTTCAATCAACCCATTGTGGATTACTTCTAACGTGATAAGTGCCTGATGGGCATAGTGCCTGGTTTGTAGGGCGTGGGAATGTATGGGAAATGGTTTAAGACTTAGCCCAAGGGGGCTTAAGTCCTTAGTAATAAAAACTTGTTTTTTATGAGTTTTTCAGAGCTTTCAATGGATTTGGGGGTTTCAGAATAGTTTAAAAATGATTTTTAAACCATGGAAAATGATTTTCATGAATGGAAGAAGAGGAATCATGAAAATAGAGGAGTTTTATGTAAAAAAAGGGGAGCAAAATGAAGGTTAATTCTGAGTGGATGAAGAGAAAAAATGATGATTTTTGCAGCAGTTTCTTCTCATGAAATCAATAGAATTTCTAAGTATAAAAGGGAAACAGCAATGAAGATTTGGACAGAGGCATGAGGCCTTCAAGAGTCTTCAAGAGCCAAAACTTTTTAGCAATAAAATTTGTTCCTTGAAGGCTCCAAAATTTTTAGTCACCTTTTGCTATAACAAATTTTATAGGTGGCTAACATAGATAACATTGCAAACAATATTCTAGATTTTCATTTAGCACACACATTTAACACAAGACAATAACATAAAAATATCAAACGATGCATATCCATAATATGTGTCGTATAATATGTTTTAGAGTCCATCCACTCTGATACATATGACATGCCCATAGCATGTTACAAAACTCAAAACTGGGGGCAACATCTACCCCTACACACTAATCACTATCTAGAGGATCCCGAGAAAGTGGCTCTGCTCCTGCAGCTCGTAGATCACGCATGCCTTGTCCATCCATTTCCATGTACCGCATGACCCCTCACCACTCAAAGGGTAGAATAATACATGGCTCTATGTACAGGTCATCTAAGTCTTTCCAGCCGCGCTCTAAAACACTGGTCAGAAGCCTCTCACATCTATGATGGATATCCTCCAGGAGGGCTACTTCATCCTCATTTTGCTGTGACCTCACTCCTCCACTAGGTCCTGCGGTCCCCGATACTCCAGGTCGCCCCATATATCTGGTCAGTTTTACCGGTGCTGTAGCTGCATACCAAGAGTGAAAGAATCAATACCACATATAATTTTTCTAGACCTTTACATGCACATAAAAGATTAGCAATTTATCACTTACCATCAGGCCCCCATATACGACCAGGTGGAAGTGGCAAATTGGATCCCCACAATAACTCATCCCAATATACGGATAGTCGTCTATATATAGTGGCATCTAGTCCCAATGAAAAAAGAACTCAGGTCGAAACACCCGTCCAATCGCCCCACCTCCTCCTCTGCACAGTAGTCGCCCCCACCGACGCATCCTAGGCTCTCTCGGGCCCCCAACTTGGAGCTGTATGTGAGGTCGAAGTGTCGGGATCTTCTCAAAGAAGAACGAGCACAAAACTGTGACATATACACAGTCATGATTCACTTGCTGCTTGCATAGAAAAAACTATCGTTTCAACGATGACAGCATCATCTGGGCCCACCCATAGTAGGTCCCACTCAAAACACTGTCTACCAGCATCATCTTCCCTCCAGTGATGTGATGAAGCGCCTGGTTGCCCATGATCCATAGCATGGGTCTCTAACCTCTCCAGATCCACGATGGGTATCCAATTCCCCTTGACTTGGAGACCTGTTCAGCAATGGCACTCTACAAACTCTATGATATTCCACCCCTGTAGTAATACTGGCTGAGTATTCCCTACCATCCCAAGTGGTGGGAGACCAGTCAGGAAATATATAACCTGAACCATCGACTCGATCTGGTGCCCTTGCACTATAAATACCTCATGGTCCAGGTCCCAATAGCTGACAATCCATGCCAATAAGGTCTCTCCAGCTCTCATCAAAGGGTTCTCCACAAACTCCAGAACCCCAAACTTGGCCAGTGCACCACGGACACCCTGATCCTCCTGGATCTCCGATCGTAATGTGGCCAAGTCTCTTTATCTCCATTTGATCCGTAATTCTACCATATCTGCACAAAACCATCATATTTGTTATAATACAAATAGGAAATACTGTATCTCATCTTAAAAACCCAATACTCAGCCAAAAAATAGCACTGGAAAACCCCTCCCTGATAAGTCACACTTTTCAGGCCCAAACCTGGGATAGGTCGCAGTTGTTTTCCCAAAACCTGCTACCCAAGTCACACTTTTTGTCCCAAAAAGTGCGACCCGGCCGTGAGGAGGAGTAGGGGTCTGTTTCTGAGCCCTAGGGACCTAATCTGAACTTTTAATCCATTGAAAATAAATATTAGGGTTAGGCCTCTTACCTGCAACTGACGGATCTCAATTCCAAAGGTCGGTTTGTCCACTATGATCACCGCAAGATTTAGGGCCTTCTCTCCTCTCTACATTCACCACAGCTCCACATGAAAATGAGTGAATTTGGAGGGAAAATGCCTTATTAAAAGAGAAACCCCCATTTTTTCTTTTTCTTTTTGCGACCCAACCGTAGCCTCATTTTCCAAACTGTCTGTACTGTTGGAAAGCTCTCACCGAGTCCTAAAATGGGTATCTTTTATTTTTTAGTGATTTGATAATTCACCATGACACTTTTTTCCAAGAAGCATCACTTCACCCCTCCTCAAAATCAATTTTCTTCACTTGCAACACTCGTACTGAGGGGCACCATTTGGCCCCCACACTTGTCCACCCTCGTGTCAACTTTCGTCATGAGTTACCATCTTGTACTCATTTTTTCATGGTCCCTAGTGGACCTTTTCTGTGTGGCAGCACCATTGAGTCACCCTTGTTTAGAGCATCTGAGTTGAGTCATCATTGCATTCATGGAGTCTATCCCGAGTCCCTGTGAATCCCGTTATAGTCATCCATCCTTCAATGCTTGGTCCCTCTCTCGTGTCACACATTATGGCCTTCAGTCCCACTGTCCCCTATCCTTCATGATATTTTATCGGTCGCTACGAGGTCATCCACGCCCTTTATGCTCTAACAAGGAAAGTCATCCGTTCACTACTCAGTACCCCCCATTCCATCATAATCATTGGTGTTAGTCTGTCAGTCACTCTACTATTTTCTCTCATGCCTTAGTTGAGGATCCCTTATTGCCTCACCTATGGCAGACCTCCTTCTATCGACTTCAGCTCATTCATTCCAAAAGATAGGTCTAGAGGGTGGTGTACCTTAGTTCCAGCTTCCACTCTTTTTCGATGCCTTGGATCAGGCAAAGGGACTGCTTATTTCCCTTTGACTTGGTTGTTTCTCAGCTCCAGATCCTTTCATCATGATCAAGATCCATATACTTGATGGTTCAGTGATACAGTAGTTGATATCAGTGATTCACGGGTGTGTGTAAGATGTCTTAGCCCTCATGAGGGCGTGGCCCTATAGGTAGCCCCCCACATACCCATATAACCTCTTCATCACGGCCTTTTGATGCAGCTCCATAAATTTGATTATGTCGGCCTTAGCCACTTGCAACGCTTTTTTGTTTGCATATATCAGTCAGATTTTCAGAGCCCTTTCCTGTTTTCAAGGGCATCTAGGTCGCATTTATACCTCATGTACTCAAATATTATTGTACAATTCCTAGCTATTATCCCAGACACAATATGTATGTGGGATTCATTATTGTGTTGTTTATTTGGCTCATGTTTATTCCAGCATGTACTATATTGTCCAGTTCTATGGTTTTCCGAACGCCTTATTCTTTTTACTTTGCCTCGGCGGGCATAGGTATACCTCCCTTACTGCTTATAACATAGGTACTTACTCATCAAAGAGGCTTGTCGCACCTGTAAGTCTCGCCTCCTTAGGGTCTAGTTCTTTTCAACACTTTGGTCTACCTTATACTTCTCTTTCTTTGACTTCCCCTTCGATGTCTAGTGATTGAGTTCTTAAAACATACTTCGGTCATACGATTAGCTCCTAACGCTCGCACGCTGGGGGGAAATCTGTTACACCATTTTTTGGTCATCTAACCTATTATCATTAGATGGACCCAGGTACACCATGTAAGACAAATTTTACCCCAAGTAAAATTTCTTTCACTATGAAAATAACTTAGTAAACCACCTTTATTAAGTTTTTTATGGTCTAAACAGGAAACCCCATGAGGAAATATTAAATAAATATACATTTTTTTTATTTTCCTCAAGGAATAATTAGTTAAACAACAGTTTAATTAATATTCCTGGTTATATTTAACCCAAAACAAGGAAATTAATTAGATAAATCATTATTTATCTTATTATTTTCTAAGAATAATTGTTTAAACCTTATTTAAATAATATTCTGTGTTAAATATGACTAATTCACCCTTAAATAAATAAATAAATCATTATTTATTTGATTATTACTCAACCACATCCTTAAAATGATAAATAAATCATTTCTTTATTTATTATTTGCAAATAAAGGGATTTGACCGAAGTCAAATTCCTTTTCCCTTCAACAAATATAATAAAATATTCCACAAAAGTTGGATCTTGATTTGGTTAATAATATTTTAATTCTGCACCAATATCTAGATTAACTCAACATTTTGTTATAAATAGAATGGTTTTTCCATTCGTTTACCAGCTTTGGTTGCCTAAATATCACTCTAGATCTAAACTTTTGGTCTGACTATTGATCCATCATCATAGTCATATTTTTCTACCATTTTTGTCTGGGTTTTCTACACCATCAAAAGAGAGGAGTTTTAGATCTGAAGTGCTGAGGACTTATAATAACCCATCCCATTGAGGAGAACAAGGAACACCCTCTTGTGTTTTCCTCCTAGGTGCCATTAATACAAAATTCATTCAACATATTATTGTCTTTTCTATTGGATGCATGGAGTAAATCTTATTTTTCCTACTGTTTAATATCTTCTAATGCATAGCTCTAGATTTTTGCAGCATTTATCTTGATAACCTAATTGTCGATTTGAGGATATTAGCAGTCATTTGTGTTGTTAGGATTGTTTTTTATGCACAAATAAAGTGGTATTTTTTCGTACACTTGGAATTAAGATTCATACTAACATAAATGTTTCCGTTTTTAGTTGTGCATATGTTCATCTAATTGTAAATCAAAAATTTTAGATTAAGATTTGTTGTCGGAGCACCTTAATTCTATCTGCATTTACAATCCTAATGTTTTCTGCTGAAGTTTGATTAAATAATTATGAACTTCTCTTTAGTCACTATTGAACCTTACTATTTCTTTCACCTCATAATTCATACAACTCTAAAGATCGATTTAGCATAGTTAGCTTTCCCTGTGATGCCTCTTGATGTTGATGTGCCATCCCAACCTTTTGACTCCATAGCCCAATGGAATAGTCCATGCAGCCATGTTGTCCAACCACCCACCCAATAAAATGAACAACTCTCATTCATATAACTATCCTAATATCAGCACTTATAATTATCAAGTTAAATCATAAAAAACAGAGAGAGCCCTCTTTGAGTCTAGGAAGGCTAGGTCCTGGACTCCAAAGTGGTTTGATGTTGTCCTCTATCGTTTGTTCTTGCCAATCTTACAAATTACAGAGGGCTAACATAATGGCGACCATACTGGGGAATTATTGAAAATCTTAGTGTTTCATCAGAACTCAGAAACCCTAGTCGAAATATTGTGTGTTTTAAGTAATTTCTACAGATTGTTTTTTGTAAAAATATTATGTCGGTTTGTGCCTTGGGTCTGAATTCTAGCTTCGAGAAGAATCTTTAGCATCCCATCCTGACCCAAATCCCCCTGCAATAGCTGACAATCCAGAGAAAATCCTGAGAAAAACTCCTAGATCTGAAAATCCAACTATTAGTAGGCCTCTTCACAAAGCAAATTCCCTCCCTGAAAACCTTGCAACCTTACAGGATATCCAATTTGACTTACACTTTGAGCAAAGCTTGTTCAGAACAAAATCTCAGAATTGGATAGAACAGGTAGTTTTTGATCCATCCATCTTACAAAAAAGTCCTAATGGGGAAGCCCCTACCTCCATTCAAACTGACTTTCAAATTCTCCAATGCTTTGATTCCCTTCAGGGTCTAGTAACAGAGCTCTGCGACTATTGATGATGCCTATCTTCACCATTAGGACTCTACGCCAGATTTTCTACAATTGATGAGCGCAGCATGCCCTTTGGCTCGCTAAGTATGCTCATCCTTAGTCAGACTGCCCAAGTGTCTCTGCAGCTCCCACCCTCACCTTGAAACTTTCCCACTAGGGTGCCCAAACCTCCACTCATACATCCATTGTCCACCTTCCTGCATTTAACCCTCCACCTCCCTTGGTCAACCCTCCACTTATAAAACCCCCTTGGGTTCCCCCACAACCAATCATGGTAGCCTAGTACGCTCCATTAGTGCTACCACAACCTATGGTGCCTATGCCACATGCTTATCAATCCAAAATCCTACATTTTGATGGGACTGGTCCTGAAACTGCTCAACAACATGTGGAAAAAATGAATGATACTTTTGACAACCAAGATATAGAGGATGAAACTATCCAAATGAGAATGTTTGCTCAAAGTTTATGTGGAGACGTAAAGAAATGATTCAAGGGGTTGACCCCTAACAGTTTCCATGACCTCCCCGCCCTTCACCAATTGTTCATAAATAAATGGGAAGTTAAGAAAACTCCTCTCCAAATCCTATCAAAATATGAAAACATTAAGAGAAATTTTGGAGAGAGTGTCCAATATTACTACACCAAATTCAATAGTATATACAATTCCCTCCCTCCTCACATGAAACCCCCACAAGGCTTAGACCTAATGAAATTTTTAGATGGTTTAGACCCATAGATGGATTATCATCTAAGAGAAAAATATACAGCCACATTGGAAGACATGCAGAGGGGTGCAGTAAGTGTGGAAGCAAAGCTGATTGGGAAAAGGGCTAGAATGAGAAGTGAGAAGAGAGTTACTATTAGGGAAGAGCCTGCAGCCTCCACCTCTAATGCTAATATTGATATCCTAGTGAGAACCATGGAGAGAATGATGGAGAGGATCAAATTGAATGAGAGAGTTGTCCCTAGGTAAAATAAGCCGACTCGTCAAAATAGAAACCAAAAATTTAGAAGAAACCCACCTCAAATAAGATAGAGAAAACAGACAGGGCCTGACCAGCAAATTAGGCCTCCATTCCAAGAAAATTATGTTGATGAGGATGAGGGGGTGGTTAAAGAACTAGAAGAAAGTCAAATTAATAATATGGGAATTAATAATGAAGATATTGTTTTCCTCACCAAAGAAGAACAAGACTTATTTTCTTCGACTCAAACTGAAGTTGAATTTGAAGAGTCTAGAGATTATAAACAAGGACTTGAGAATTCCATCATGGAGAAGCATAGAAAATATAATCTCTGAAGAAATAAAAATTCAGATATTCCCAAGAGAAAAAATTCTAAGAACTCTTCTACGAAGGCCCCTGAAGCTGATCCCAAGAAAGCAAGATAGAGTTCAAAGAAAATTACTAAAATAGCTTGAAATAATGATCTAGAAAGTAGTACTAGTAGATCAACATGTTGATCAGTGGTTTTCAATGACGTTAACCCAAGCAGCACCAAGGGCTACCTTGATCTTGCATGGTAATGTTGACCTAAAAAATTGCTATATTTTGGGTCAAGAATAATTTTGATGGTTTCTACTTGTCGAGATGTCTCTGTTGATATATGGCACACCATGCAATTCTTCACAGTTTGAGAGATATTCATGTTTGAAGTTTGTAACCCTAGTTAGTGGGCTAAAACCCCATGGGTTTGTGGCATGGGTCATTGAAAAGTCAATAATTAATCATTTTTAAGCTCTTAAAATATCTCCCACTTTCACTTGTTGAAGACCCTATCAACCTAAGCATTTATATAAATTATGATCCTCATATCCTCCTTATGTAGGGATTTCGCTACCTGAAACAGGTCATCATGGAATTTGCGCTCGAACAATTTTTCTACAAAGGTTCAGAAGCTGAAATTTTTATGACATGAAGCCGAAATCCTAAGGAAACTCTTGTAAAAATTTCATATCACTATACACAACATTTTCAGAGATATGATCTGTGGAAGTTAGTGTTTTTGTAGGCTCCTAAAATTCATCTCAAATAAGTGACCTTGGGAAAATTGTCATAACTTGCTTTCTAAGTATCAGATTGGAATTATGTAAAAATTGGCAGATATTGCATGTCCTATAGTTTTCTCTATGTCAATTTCAGAGCAAAATGAAGAAACAATGACACGTGGCATGCCGTACAATTTAGCTCTACTGAACCAGTCCATAATCAGGTCATTGTGAGAGATTGGGCATAACTCTCTCTTGAAGAATCCAAATTGGATCAGTCCTATAACATTGGAGAGAAGACTCAAAGGAATACTACAGAACCAAAAATCACATATCGGGGATTTGCAATAACAGAGATACACTAGATTCAATATCGAGATCCTAGAAGGAAAGAAAATGCTAGATCATGTGTTGTCAAGGGCTGGAAATGACTAGACTTTCTAGGGCAGAAAAGCAAAGAAAGATGTAGCAGAGGGTAGCATGACAAGAGAAACAATCAAGGTGTAGAACAACAGTAATAATTTTACCACATGAAGTCTTCAAGTGGGCATCACTGGATACAGTCTTTATAAAGGTATCATTGTACTAATTCATTTTAAATGCATCACTGTAAAAATTGTACAAGTTTCTATTTGCTAAGAGTTGAAGAGGCAGTGATGGGAGGTATAGGATCATCATTATGTGGTTGTGTCATAGTTGGGGTTATGGTCTAGTGTGTCATCTTCTTCTACATCATTCTATATCATTGTAAAGTGGACCATTTTCCCTATTATGGCGGTCCATTCTTCTTTTATTCTTCTATAGGGTGGTAGGGTGGTGCTATGCTGGTACATGAAGTCACCAACAGGTTCAAGCCTATGAAAAATTCAGGGTGGTAGGGTGGTGCTAGGGTGAGGTGTAGCTCATTGGGTGTTGGGGCATCCGTTCAGTTGACTACTGAAGAATCTCAGGCGTTGGAACGTCCATCTAGTGGGAGCTTGAGAAGAATGATTTTCTAGATTATAGGAAGTTGGAGCTTTATTTTCAATTGGAGTTTAATATTAAAGAATTATTAGAAAATCATTTAGGTGGTTTCTTTTCCCGGAGAGGGTTTCCACCTTAGAAACTGTGTGCATTTGTGTTCCTTTTGTTTACTTCTATCATTGTACAAACACTGATAATACTTGAAGATTAACTAATTCTCTGAAAGATTAATAATAATACCAATTGAAAGGAATACTGATTCACCTCCCCTCAGTATTTCCAACAATTGGTACTAGAGCTTGGTTCCTTCAATAGTCTTTAATAGTAGGAAGGAGGTCATGGAGCATACCAAGAATGGTGTACCTTTGTTTAATGAAAATAATTATGCACTCTGGAAAGGAAGAATGGAGTTCTATGTCTTGGCGCAAGGTTACGAAGTATGGGATACTATTCAAAATGGATTTACATCAACCGCGGATGAACAAGGTAAGAAGAATTTGGTAAATGATGCAAAAGAAAAGAATATTATTATTAGTGGACTTATTGAATCTACTTATCATAAGGTGTTCGGTTGTGAAACCACCAAAAATGTATGGGACAAGCTTGAGAATATATATGCAGCTGATTCAAATGTCAAAGAAGCAAAGCTTCAAATCTACAGAGAAAAATTTGAGAAACTCATAATGAAATAAAATAAAAACATTATTGCATACTTACAACACCTTGATGAAATAACCAAGACTTGAGAAGGATTGGGAGAGCATGTTAACGAGAAGACTACTATACGAAATATTCTTAGAAAATTACCAAGGAGATTCAACCCAAAGGTATTAGTCTTAGAAAAATAATGCAAATCTAGACAAACTCAGCAAAGAGGAATTACATGGAGTTCTCATAGCATATGAAATGAGACTTGATGAAGAAGAGGGTGCTTCATATCTAGAAACTGCGTTCACTACATCTAAGAAAAGCAATAAGGAGAAACAACCTTCAAAGGCACAGACCTACAATACTGCTTACTTTACGAGAAAACTAAAAATTGATAAGGGAAAATTCAAGGGTAAACTTCCATTTATATTTTTCGGTTGTGGTGAGGTTGGGCATTTCACAGAAAAATCTCCAAACAGAAGTGATGGAAACTCAAAAGAAAAGAAAGGATTTAATAAATTCAACAAGCAAAGAAAAAATAAAGGATTCTAAAGGAACTTTCTCTCTAAAGAAGATATCTCATCATCTGATGAAGACAATGAAAACAAAGAAGAAGCCAATGAGAGAGTATTTTTTATGGCCAATCACATTAAACAAGAGGTATCAAACAACAAAGAAGAAGGGGTGATCATAGAAGAATTTTATAAGGAGGAAATCAAGTTTATAAAAGAGCTCAAGGATGATAAGATCCATTTGAATACTCTTGAAGAACAAGTTCAAGGTCTCAAAATTGAAGCTGAAGAACACAAATGTATTGAAGAGTCGCTTCAAAATAAGTTGGAAGAAGGCAACCAAGAAAGGGGAGAATTAGAAGCCGAAGTACTCTCACTGCATAAGGAAGTGAAGAAGGTAAAAACTGTCCAAAAGTATGCCAACAACTCAAGGGAATTAGAAGAACTCATCAACAATGAATGATCTTAGAATGACAGAACTAGCCTCGGTGACAAAGAAGAAGAATCAGGACCTTATACAAAAAAATACAATGAACCTATGAGATCTAACATGCATGTAGACTTCATTGGACAAGATTCGCAAGAACAACCTTGGAAGACAATTCCTCAACGAATATTTCCATCCAGGTACCAACATATTTTTTATGGCTATTGTTATTCATGTGGAAAATTTGGTCATAATTTTGTAGAATGTCACACATACCCTAGGAACCAATACAATTCCAGGAGATATGTAAAATATGAATCTCCCAGGGCTCAACGAAACATCAATAGATTTGAACATTTAATAAATAATATTGAATGTTGCAAATGTCGAAAATTTGGACACATAGCCAGAGACTGCAAACTTGAAAATCCTCCAGAAGAATCTTCGAAGCCACAAAATTAACGAACATGGAAGAAGAAGAAGATTGATAATTGTTCTCTCGCTCTCAAGGCTCCAAAAAAAAAAGTTGTGTGGTATGTTGATAGAGGTCAAAGCATATTACTGGAGATAGAAAGAAATTTGTATCTTTGAAAGAGAAGAAGGATGGAACCGTGTCCTTTGGAAATGATGGATCTTCAAATGTTATAGGATCAGGTACCGTCACTCTCGGAAGAAAATATGCTCTAGCCAAGAATGTTCAATTGGTTGAAAACATGAATCGCAATCTGCTCAGTTTTGGATAAATGTGTGATCAAGGGCAGACAATACTATTCAACTCCACAAAATGTGAAATCAAGAAAGGCAGGTATGGTGAAATTGTGGCTACAGCAAGTCAAGCTCCAAATGACATATATGTTCTAGATGAAGCAACTAAAGCATGTCTAATGGCTAAAGAGGATGATATAAGATTTGGTAGCAATGATGATCGACTAAGTAATAAATTTACTACAAAGATGCAAAGTGAGTTCGAGATGTCTTTACTTGGTGAGCTGACATACTTCTTAGGGCTTCAAATATCTCAGCAAGAGAAAGGAATATTTATATGTTAATCTAAGTACATCCAGGAAATGCTCAAGAAATTAAAAATGGAAGATTGCAAACCCATCCTTACTCTGATGGTAACAGATTGCAAATTGAGCTTAAATGACTCATCTAAGGATGTGGATCAAAGGTTGTACAAATCTATGATTGGTAGTATTCTATATTTAACAACCTCCTGGCCAAATGCTATGCAAGTAGTTGGACAAGTAGCAAGATTCCAAGTAGCACCAAAATAATAACATATTATTACCATCAAAATAATTCTTTGATATCTAAAGGGAACAACAGAATATGTCTTGTGGTATCCCAATGGCAACAATCTCATTATTCAAGCCTTTATAGATGCAAATTGGGCAGGAAGCATTGATGATCGTAAGAGTACTCTTGAAGCATTTGAATATCTTCACCAGAAGCTTTGGATTCTCCCGAGTTCTCATTATATTTTCCTTATTCATAATATAAAGGGGGAGTGGAAGTGTGTACAAGTCCGCAGGATGGTTGTGTGTCAGGGGGAGTTACACTTTTCCATTGATGTCAAAGGGGGAAAGAATGTTGTAGGAAGAGGTTTAATTATCACAGGGGGAGTACTTGTGTTGCCATCAATGCCGATGGGTGAGATTGTTGATCAGTGATTGTCATTGATGTAAACCCAAGAAGAACCAAGGTCTACCCTGATATTGCATGGTAATTTTGACCTACAAAATTACTATATTACAGGTCAATAATATTTTTTATGGTTTCCACTTGTTAAGATGTTTCTGTTGATATATGGCACACCATGTAATTCTTCATGGTTTGAGAGATATTCATGTTTGAATTTTGTAACCCTGGTTAGTGGGCTAAAACCCAATGGGGTTGTGGAATGGGTCATTGAGAAGTCAATAATTAATAATTTTTAAGCTCCTAAAATCCCTCCCACATTCACTTGTTGAAGACCCTCTCAACCTAAGTATTTATATAATTTGTGATCCTCATATCCTCCTCATGTAGGTATTTCGCTACCTGAAACAGGTCATTGTGGAATTTGCACTCTAACTTTTTTTCTACGAAGGTTTAGAAAAGGAAATGTTTATGAGGCAAATTCAATATCCTTAGGAAGCTCTTGTAAAAAATTTAGATCAAGGTGCGCAATATTTTTGAAGATATGATCTGTGGAAGTCAGTGTTTTTGTAGGCTCCTGAACTTCATCTAAAAGAAGTGACCTTGCGAAAATCATCATAACTCTCTCTCTAAGTATCAGATTGGAATTATGTAAAAACTAGAAGATAATGCATAGACTATAGTTTTTATGTATCAATTTCAGAGTCGAATGAATTAAAACTGACACATGGCACATCATACAAGTTTACTCTACTGAACCAGTCCATAAGTAGGTTATTTTGAGAGATTGGGCATAACTCTCTCTTGAAGAATCAAAATTGGATCAAACCTGTAGCATCAGAAAGAAGACTCAGAGGAATGCTACAGAACCAAAAATCACATATTGGGGATCTGAAATAACAGAGATAAACCAGGTTCAATATCAAGATCCTAGAAGGCAAGAAAAAGCTAGATCATGTGTTGTCAAGGGCTGCAAAGGACCAAAATTTCTAAGGCAGAAAAGAAATCAAGGTGCAACAGAGGGTAGCATGACAAGAGAAAAAATAAAGGTGTAGAATAGCAGCAAGAAGTTCACCACATGAAGTCTTCAAGTGGCAACACTGCATATAGTCTTTATGAAGGTATTGTTGTACTAAGTCGTTGTAAATGCATCATTGTAAAACTTGTACAGGTGTCTATCTACCAAGAGTTGAAGAGCCAGTGTCAGGAGGTCTAGAATCATCATTA
Source organism: Pinus albicaulis (assembly GCA_034641835.2). Taxonomy (NCBI): domain Eukaryota; kingdom Viridiplantae; phylum Streptophyta; class Pinopsida; order Pinales; family Pinaceae; genus Pinus; species Pinus albicaulis. The sequence goes on along the minus strand of JAXQQM020092304.1, from coordinate 23,832 downwards.
GGCGGTTGTGTCATAGTTGGGGTTATGGTATAGTGTGTCTTATTCTTTTACATCGTTCTATATCATTTTAAAGCGGACCATTTTCCCTGGTACGAGATTCCATTCTTCTTTTATTCTTCTATAGGGTGGTAGAGTGGTGATAGGCTGGTGCATGAAGTCCCCAATAGGTTCAAGCCTATGAAAAATTTAGGGTGGTAGATTATTTATAGGGTGAGTTGTAGCTCATTGGGTGTTGGGGCATCCGTTCAATTGACTACAGAATAATCTCGGGCGTTGGAGCATCCATCCAGTGGGAGCTCGAGAAGAATTATTTTCTAGATTCTAGGAAGTTGGAGCTTTATTTTTAATTGGAGTTTAATATTAAAGAATTATTAGAAAAGAAGTCAGGTGGTTTTTGTCCTAGAGAGGATTTCCACCTTAAAAACTGTGAGCATTTTTGTTCCTTTTATTTATTTTTATCATTGTACAAACACTGATAATAATTGAAGATTAACTAATGCTCTAAAAGATTAATAATAATACTAATCGAAAGGAATATAGATTCACCCCCCCTCTCAGTATTTCCAACAGAGCAGTCAACCCTAGCAAAATTGTTCTAGCTAATGTCCCTAAGTGATGTCAACAATCTTAAATTGCTACAAAAATAGTGCTTGAGAAGAATGATTCAAATCTGCCAAAGACACAGACACCATTCAACATTGAGAATGAAATTTCAAAAATAAAAATCTCTGTCCCTCTCACTGAATTGGTAAACCAAGATGTATATAGGTCCCAAATCCTAAAAGCGTTGAACATAGGAGAAATCACTCATAATTTTAATCTAAATGATGACAAACCTAAGCTTTTGTTTGGGCTAGAAGTAGAGGGTAAATTACAGGAGGGAGGTGTTCCCCCATTTTATCTTAGTTTGAATATTCATGATAAAATTCTCCATAATGACATGATAGGCTCAGGTGCATCTCATGATCTCATGCCAAAGGTAGTTATGGATAAAATTGGTCTGGAGATAACTAGACCCTACAAAGGCCCGTACTAATTTGACTCTAGCAAGGTTAAATGTCTGGGCCTCATCAAAGATCTTTGTATTACATTAGCCCAGATACCAGCCAAGAGTCTAGTGATGGACATAGTGGTGGCTGACATCCCTCCCAAATATGGTATGATTTTATCGCGTACATGGGGAGCTAAGCTTTTAGGCACCCTCCAAATGGATATGATTTATGATACTATACCAGTTTTTGGCCAAAAAAGGAGATTGTATAGGGAGACTCTAATGAAATACATGGTGAGAAGTCAAGAAATGCCTCATAAATACCCCTTGTATTCTTTCCACTCAGACCTTAATTAATTTTTTATTTTCAATGATGTAAATATTAATGAGCAAGTAATTAGAAGAGAAGAAGACCATAATAAAGGACAGTCAGACCAAACGGAAATTGTGCATCACAAGTATGAAAATGAACATTTTTGGAACATGAATTTTTATGGTTCTTGTGGAAAGGCTAGCTCAGGACCAAGTGTATGGGTGTGCAATACTAAAAATAACTACACAGAATGGAATTGTTACAAGCTAAACTTTCAGTGTACCAACAATAAAGCAAAATATGAGGCACTCCTTTTGGGTTTACAACTAAACTAGGAGCCAAAAGTATCTCTATTCATGGAGATTTTGAGCTGATCATTAAACAAATAGTGGGATAATATTCAGCCAAGCACCCCAAATTGAGAGCATATAGCAATGTTGCCCTTGACATCCTGAAAAAATTTGAAGAATATGATCTTGTTACAGTTTCAAGGAATCAGAACATCCTGGCTAATGGGTTAGAATTTTCAGCCAGCACTTATCAATTACCTCACCCCAAAAAATAATGTACACTGAAGGTTAAACACCACCCAACAGTCCCTATCGATATGACATATTGGAAAGTCTTTGAAGATGACAAACAGATTGAGAATTTCCTCAAATATAAGGGTGAGTTTGAAGATTCCAATTTGGACCGAGACTGTGAAGAAGACTGTACCATTAGAGAGAAAATGTGTAGGGAGGAGGCCCCTCACCATTATGATGTTAATTTTCCAGCAAATGAATATAATCATAGCACAGAGCTGCATGAACATCCAGAAAAGTAAGAATTTGAAGTACTGGAATTCAGAGACAACACCTTTCCTAGAGGACTTGTCCCTCTGGAGGAACTATTTGATTTCAATGATGTGGCAAAGAAACAAAAAATGGAAACTATAGAAGAAAGTATCGAAGAATGCAATCTAGGCAATGAGCAAGAGCCCAAGATGGTAATGTTGTCAAAAAAACTTCTAGTAGCCACAAAATAGAAATACATCGCTTTTTTCAAAGAGTTTGTTGATGTGTTTACCTAGAGTTATGAAGACCTGAAATCTTATGATACAGATATTATCCAACACAAAATTCCACTCAAGGAGAACTAGAAGCCTTTCAAATAGAAACTGAGCAGGATAAATCCTATCCAAATTCCTCTAGTGGAGAAGGAGATCAAGAAGATGTATGATGCCAAGATAATATTCCCAATCAGATACTTTGAATGGGTTTCCAATCTTGTACCGGTAAGAAAGAAGACATGTGAGAGCAAGCTTTGCATTAAATTCAGAAATCTAAACAAGGCATCTCTTAAGGACAACTACCCTTTACCAAATATGGAACACATATTATAAAAGGTAGTGGACTCCAAAAGAATCTCTTCGCTAGATGGATTTTCAGGATACAATCAAGTGTTGGTACATCCAGATGATCAACACAAGACAACATTTACTACTCCTTAGGGAACCTTCATGTATGTAAAAATGCCCTTTGGATTAATAAATGGTGGTGCTAATTTTCAAAGAGTAATGGATATTTCTTTTTCAGAAGAAATTGGTCTTTTCATTATGATATATCTCGATGATATTACAGTATATTCAAAAACTGAAGAAGAAAATTTGGTTCATTTGAGAAGATTTTTTGAAAAATGTAGAAGATTTGGTATATCTATGAACACTAAGAAATCATTATTTGGTCTTGAAAAAGGAAATATTCTAGGCCACATCATATCTGAAGAAGGGATCAAAATGGACCCCAGCAGGATTGAGGGCATTCTACAAATCAGCCATTCCATTAACATCAAGGAACTGCAATCCTTCATTAGAAAGATAATTTTTTTTAGGAGGTTTATACCAAACCTTGCTGAACTCCTGCGGAATATCACCAACATGCTCAAAATAGTTTCACAAGTCAAGTGGACCAGAGAGTCTAATCAGTCCTTCGACCTAGTAAAGAAGGCACTTACTACAACATCAGTTCTTATCAGCTCTAAATTCACCAAGGAGTTCATCATTTTCTCCTTTGCATCAATGCACATGATTGTTGTTGTGTTGTTGCAGAAAAATAAGGATGGACAAGATAATACCATAGCATTTTCCATCCAAGCTTTAAGGGATGCATTGTTGAAGTACAATATCATGGAGAAGCAGGCTTTTTCCTTGATCAAAGCACTAAAGGATTTTATAGTTTATATTCTGCATTCACACATCATTGCATTCGTGCCCAATACAATTTTCAAAGACATCCTAACACAAGATCCTGATGGAAAAAGAGGCAAGTGGATTGTTTTCATCTTGGAGTATGATTTAGAGATCATGCCCACCAAACTAATCAATGATCAAGGATTAGCCAAGTTGATGGATGAAACCAATTTTCAAGCACTAGATATTAACATGATTCATTCACTGGATGAACAAGAGGAGATGTCGACTCCACCTATTGAGGAAGCATTCCTAAATTCTCCCTAGTACGTAGATATACTATATGTTCTAATTTATTTAAATGCTCCTCTTGGTTTGTCCAAAACAAAATCTAGATTCTTGAAATTAAAGGCTGTAAAATTCTACACCCTCGAAAATGTTTTGTACTGGAAATATTTTGGGGGCATATTTCTTAAATGTTTGCATCAAGAAGATGTAGACAGGGTTTCAAAATAATTCTATGAAGGGGATTTTCAAGGTAATCTATACTGGAAAGCCACTCCTAATAAGATCGTTAGAGTTGGTTTCTATTGGCCTAACCTTTTCCTAAACACCCACAAAATGGTAGCCACCTGTCATATATGCCAAATATTTGAGGGAAAAAGAAAATTTTTGCCTCTACCTTTATAGCCTATCTCTGTTGAAGCTCCTTTCTAGCAATGGGTTTTATAATTCATTGGAGAAATTCACCCTTCCTCCTCTAGCCAGCGTAAATGGATCCTCACTACTACAGACTATTTTACTAGATGGATAGAGGACATAAATTCCAGAACTGATACTGACTCAGTGATTATCAAATTCCTTGAAGCCAACATCCTATCTAGATTTGGTTTTCCCTGGAAAATCATTACAAATAATGCTGCTGCTTTTAAGTCCAAGAAGATTATAGATTTTTTCCATAGATATCACATTTCTTTGGGGCATTCAACACCTTATTACCGTCAATGTAATGGATTAGTTGAGTCCTTCAACAAGAGCCTAGTCAATATCATCAAAGTGTTGCTGGAAGATAATAAGAAATCTTGGCACAAAAAACTGGTACATGCATTGTGGGCTGACAGACGAACAATCAATAAATAAATTGGCATGTCACCATATCAGTTAGTCTATGGAATGGATGCAGTTTTCCAACATTCCTAGGAGTGGAAACCATGAAGCTCATTCAACAAACGTGGGCTGAAGAAAATGATGTGCAAAGAAAGATAAGCTAGACCATTCAGCTACAGCAGTCCAGAGAAGAGGTGTACAACAGAAGTCAGGTGGTGCAAGAGAATATGAAGAATATTTTTGACAAAAGGAAAAAAGCCAATGATTTCAATATTGGAGATAAAGTGCCGAAATGGGATTCCAGAAGAGAAGACAAAGGCAAGCATAGCAAGTTTTACAACTTGTGGAGAGGCCCATACATTATTCATTCTCTTAGAGGATATAATTCATTTTTCTTGCAAGAGATCGATGGAAACAGTTTGGGTGGAGGTCTGTCGATAGCGGGGATGTTTGTTGAGTCTAAAAATGTCTTCAATATTCATACATATTTCCATTATGTCATAACCATTTAGCTCTTATTTCATAACCATTTGACCTAAAACCCTACATCAAGTAACCATTTTCATATATATATGGGTTAGGATCCTTGTTTTCCAAAGTTATTTATTTTATGTATTTTAAGTGAATTTATGATTAGAAACTAGAAAATTAACATAGTTTCATATATCTATATATATGTTATGAGTTTTGTGACATGTGTAGGTCAAAAGGAGACTTCTAGAAGACCCTTATGTGGCACTCTAAGGCCAAATTCGAATTTGGTTGGAGAAGATTATGGAATCAAGAGGATATGTGTCTCACTTCCTTGTTGTATTGAAACTCTAAGAGGATATGTGTCTCATTCCTCAAGTTGTGTTGAAACTCTAGAAAAACATGTGTCTTATCATTTCCTATTTTGATTGTAACTCTAGAGATGGAGGGAGAGATTCATGGACTCCCATTAATGAGATGTCTCCTCATATTTTGTATAAATAGGAGAAGCTTTCTCCTATCATAGGTAATGAGAAAGTAATGAGAAAGTAATAAGGAAGTAGATTTGTAACAAAGCTCAAGATGGAATGGGATGTAGATTTGTGAAGTTTTTCAATAAAGAAGTTCCTTGATGGTGTTTTGATTACAATTTCAAAGAGCTAAGGACTACACCAAATTGGTAGCAGAGGGCCCCTGCTATCCAAGGAGGCTTTTACATGTTTTCTAGATAAGTTGCTTTCAATTCTGTTTTGTCATATTTCCTTACTTAGATTGCTTTCTGAAATCATAAGCTTTTAGCATAATTTTTCATGGCAGCCCGGGCATTTGCATATCTTTTGAATAATGACATGGAATCAATATTGTTCTGTTGTTAATTTATTTTTTCTTAGTTTTTGTTTAATTCCGGTATTGCTTTGTTTATTTCAGTCTTGCACATTTGCTTCAGTAGTTAGATTTAGATATATTAAATTGCTCATGTCATTTTCAGTTACCTCCGAAAGCCACAGCTGGACTGATGGTGAGGGATTGTATTATGAAATGTGTATTTTGATATTAGTTTCCTTTCTGCAAATTTAGATATATTAAACTGCTCATAACATCTTCAGTTGCCTCCGAAAGCCACAGCTGGACTGATGGTGAGGGATTGTATTATGAAATGTGTAGTTTGGTATTAGTTTCCTTTCTGCAAATTTAGATATATTAAATTGTGCATGACATCTTCAATTACCTCCGAAAGCCACAGCTGGACCGATGGTGAGGGATTGAATTATGAATGTATGGTTTGATATTAGTTTACTTTCTGCAAGTTAGATATCAGTTACTCAAGTTGTTTATGGTTACTTCCGAAAATCATAGCTGGACTAATGATGAGGGATCAGAAGACAAGTTGATGTAATTTGATTTAGATTTACTTTATTGCAACTTTTGGATTTCTTTCGGCATAGTTTCTTTTGTGTTTAGAGAGCAGCAAGAATAGTTTGGTTTCATGCTCACTAGTTCATTGTTTTGATTTATTAGATTAGCAGCACCTTTTTCATTTCAGTAGCACACTTTCATTTCCTTTCAAGTTTTGTCATTGTATGTTTCAAATTCCTTTTTTAGTTTCAAGTTGGTAAATCATTATAAAGGACATCATTGCCTTGAATATCCATAACCATACTTGTCTTTTAGAATTTCATAAAAATCCAAAAACGACAAAAAGTAAGAGATAGGTTATCTTACACATATAGTGCGCCACACTTCGTCAGCTTACGAATCCCTGGTTGATAATTTATGTTAGCAATTTAGGACACACTAAATTGACCAAACATTTTGGCGCCGTTGCCGGGGAAGTGTAACTAGGTAGCCTTATTTCTTACATCTAAAAAAAATTAATAATTCTTGAGTATGCTCTCCTCCTGCACTTTGTGTGATCTGGAGGATCAGAAAAAGAATTGTTATGTGAAAAAAAAAAAAAAAGGAGACAAAATAAAACTTCATCATTTCAATTGATTCAACAATTTAAAAAAAAAATTGTTTTCATGAAAAACTTTGATTTCAATAAATTGTTTTGTTTAATAAATATATATGTGTATTTTTAAAATTTTTGAAAATATAACATACATAATTTTATTAACAAATCAATTAAATTTGAAAAAAAAAAAAAAAATCTCATGGAAATAAGACCCACGCATACGCATGAGGCCATTCTTTGGCTTGGCTTTACACATATATGCAGACCTTCAATCCACACAAAGACCCATGCACTGCAATTTAAAAAAAAAAAAGGAACTTTCTCTTTTTCATATTCGTTTTTCCTCAAACAACAGTTATTAGAAATCATTTAAAAAAAAAAAAAATTGCACACAATATCACATGAAGAAACTGTTGATGAGGAAAAGATTGCAAATTTTTGATGAGAAGAAGATTGCAATTTGCTGATGAAGAGAAGATTACAAATTCAATTGTAGGGACATACAATGGAAGTGTATCATATGAAGAAATTACTGATGAAGAGAAGATTTCAGACTGTTGATGAAGAGAAGATTGTAGATTCCATTGCAAGTAATTGGAATGAGGAAGATCAATCTGAACTTCTCTGTGAGATACAAACCATTACACTTCAAAACCTGCAAAATAAAAACAAATCAAACCACAAGTAATTGCCAGAAAACGAAATGCGTCATTGTCAAAAACACCCGATTTTAAAACGTATTTTCTGAGCAAACCAGGACGAATTAGAAAAAAATAAAACATGGGTTTTTTCGGGAACGGGGTGAATTAGGTAATCCTATAAGAACTTTCTGAAATTCGCAGCCATTTGGGAGAAATTCAGGGTTCTTCGGAGCACTAATTTGCAGTGTGCGTGAGAGAAAAATGTTTTTTTTATTATGAAAACAGTCACGGTTTTATAAAATTCAATTTTGAGAAATAATCAAGGAACTGATTTCCTTACTTGAGGGAAAATGTGGCAGAATTCATGTGTGGTGGCATATGATGAATGACAAATGGATTATTTGAGGCAAACACATTATCACATGTGCATCAAATGCAAGTTGTATAAATTGAAAAGGACTCTGTCTTCATCTCCTTCATAGTTAGGAATTTGACTTTAGAAATTTCAAGCTTTTTATTTTTATTTTGCATGAAAGAGGCATTGGCATGACTTTGTTTCAAAAATATTCATAAGGACAATTATTTCATCCATGCTTTATTTCATTTAAAAAAAAAAAAAAATTCAAAAATTCAAAAAAAAAAAAAATTCAAAAAAATTCAAAAAAAATAAAAAAAAATTGAATCAATGAAATGAATAAGTTATTTGCTCACTTTTCTGAAGGTATTGATTAATTTTGGACTGATGATGAAAGATGAATGACTAACTTTTTATTCAAGATTTTTAGCAGCTGAAAAACCTCATTGTTCAAATCAGCCTAACTTTCTCATACAAAATCAGATTTTGATGATTTAAGTATCATTGGAAAGGTCTCAACAAGATCTACACAATGAGAAATTCATCATTAGAGTTTGAAATGACAAATAATGAAATAAATTGCTGAAAAGAAACTACATTCAACTTGAGGCACTAATTCCAAAACATGTATAAATTCTTTTGATTTTTCCTTTGAGAACTTGTTTCATTAATACAAATTCTTAGTTTTGTGTGTAAATATCATAACTAGAGAGATTGATCACCTCTCTCCTTTGATAATATTACATTCCATTACAGAAGAAGTATTAGTTTTTTTTGCAGGTTCCTGAAGGAAGGACAAATGACTACAAGAGAATGCTGTCTCTCTAAGAGACCAATTTGTTTCATAAGAGGATGATCAGCAACAAAGAGGAAATATGCTGATGCAAAATCAGATCCAAACACTTGAAAAACTTTCAGATACTATTGTCTCCATCACATCCATACCTCATAATATACCATTCACCTCATTTCACTTCATATTTTCCATTTACATTCACATCCACTTTCCATTTCTTTTTGTCCATACATAACCCACAAATAAAAGCAAGAAGCTCATTCACATGCTTATTGCCCATTTCCATTTCTACTTTCCATTTTCATCTTCCATTTCCATCTTTCATTTCTTGTCATTTTCATTCTGCATATAAGCCCTGCTTCAATGCAAACTATTGAGTCCATAGTCCTTTGAGTCTAAGTTCTTTGTAAAAACACCTTGAGGCTTGCATGCCTTAATGGCAAGTTCTCATGCTGACAAACAATGGGAATACATTAATGTCCCTTGTTCGTCAGATCTTCTAGGTGACTCGACATCGACAAAATCATTCGTACCTAGCAAGATGTGTTTGGGCATCTTGACTCTCATTGTCATCAATGGTGAGAGTTCTCGTGTTGACTAGTGGCATCCATTAATGGCCACTAATTCAACAATTTCCTACTATGTTCGACATCAGAACATCTTTTCACATAGTAGGAATTATGCCAATGAGTTTTGAAGACATGAAGACTATTATTTTCAGCATTTTGGAGCAGATTCAACAAGTTTTAGTAGAAGCAATAAAAAGTCATCTTATTTCTTTATCCATGACTCCTCTTGTTCAGCCACTTGAAGAAGAATATGATCAGAATTTTACAGCCACCACACATACACAACTCATCCACATTTAAGGTAAGTGAAGGTATGTTGTTTTCTAATTTTTAGTCATGCAATTCATTAGAATGCTAAAATTGTAACTTTGGAAAAATTCCTCACTCCCTTTTCCACATTGTCATATCTTTAGTTGGGGGGGGAAGGGACATCATTTCATATCCACATATCATACACTATCACACATTTTCATTTCATTTCCACCCACATATACTTCCCAACCAACTATTGTTGCAACATGATCCAAAAGATTATATGCCTTGCAAATAATCAATTCATTGATGAAGTAATTGATTCTAAATGTTTTCATGAACTTTGATGCAACAAAGAAAATAAAGCATTGTTACACAAGAACCAATGCTTCAAAAAAAAAAAAATTGGTTGTTACACAAGAACCAACCATTCAAAAAAAAAAAAAATGGTTGTTACACAAGAACCAACCATTCAAAAAAAAAAAATGTTGCAATCAAATGTATTATACTTTGCCAAAAAGAAAAAATCAAGAAGCAAAGTTTGGAATGAATCTATATGAGTCAAAACTCATAAAATATCAACTCATGGACAAATGAATCATTGCAATGGTTGCATGAGGACATGCAACAACTTCAGTTGGGGGGTATGTTGAGTCTCAAAAATGTTCTCCATATTCTTACATATTTCCATTATGTCATAACCATTTAGCTCTTATTTCATAGCCATTTGACCTAAAACCCTACATCAAGTAACCATTTTCATAAATATATGGGTTAGGATCCTTGTTTTCCAAAGTTATTTATTTTATGTATTTTAAGTGAATTTATAATTAGAAACTAGAAAATTAACATAGTTTCATATATCTATATATGTGTTATGAGTTTTGTGACATGTGTAGGTCAAAAGGAGACTTCTAGAAGACCCTTATGTGGCACTCTAAGACCAAATTCGAATTTGGTTGGAGAAGATTATGGGATCAAGAGGATATGTGTCTCACTTCCTTGTTGTATTGAAACTCTAGGAGGATATGTGTCTCATTCCTCAAGTTGTGATAAAACTCTAGAAAGACATGTGTCTTATCATTTCCTATTTCGATTGTAACTCTAGAGATGGAGGGAGAGATTCATGGACTCCCATTAATGAGATGTCTCCTCATATTTTGTATAAATAGGAGAAGCTTTCTCCTATCATAGGTAATGAGGAAGTAATAAGGAAGTAGATTTGTAACAAAGCTCAAGATGGAATGGGATGTAGATTTGTGAAGTTTTTCAATAAAGAAGTTCCTTGATGGTGTTTTGATTACAATTTCAAAGAGCTAAGGACTACACCAAATTGGTAGCAGAGGGCCCCTGCTATCCAAGGAGGCTTTTACATGTTTTCTAGATAAGTTGCTTTCAATTTTGTTTTGTCATATTTCCTTACTTAGATTGCTTTCTGAAATCATAGCTTTTAGCATAATTTTTCATGGCAGCCCGGGCATTTGCATATCTTTTGACTAATGACATGGAATCAATATTATTCTGCTGTTAATTTATTTTTTCTTAGTTTTTGTTTAATTCCGGTATTGCTTTGTTTATTTCAGTCTTGCACATTTGCTTCAGTAGTTAGATTTAGATATATTAAATTGCTCATGTCATCTTCAGTTGCCTCCAAAAGCCACAGCTGGACTGATGGTGAGGGATTGTATTATGAAATGTGTAGTTTGATATTAGTTTCCTTTCTGCAAGTTAGATATATTAAATTGCTCATAACATCTTCAGTTGCCTCCGAAAGCCACAGCTGGACTGATGGTGAGGGATTGAATTATGGATGTGTAGTTTGATATTAGTTTCCTTTATGCAAGTTAGAAATATTAAATTGTGCATGACATCTTCAGTTACCTCCGAAAGCCACAGCTGGACTGATGGTGAGGGATTGAATTATGAATGTATGGTTTGATATTAGTTTACTTTCTGCAAGTTAGATATCAGTTACTCAAGTTGTTTATGGTTACTTCCGAAAATCATGGCTGGACTAATGATGAGGGATCAGAAGACAAGTTGATGTAATTTGATTTAGATTTACTTTATTGCAACTTTTGGATTTCTTTCAGCATAGTTTCTTTTTGTGTTTAGACAGCAGCAAGAATAGTTTGGTTTCATGCTCACTAGTTCACTGTTTTGATTTATTAGATTAGCAGCACATTTTTCATTTCAGTAGCACATTTTCATTTCCTTTCAAGTTTTGTCATTGTATGTTTCAAATTCCTTTTTCAGTTTCAAGTTGGTAAATCATTATAAAGGACATGATTGCCTTGAATATCCATAACCATACTTATCTTTTAGAATTTCACAAAAATCCAAAAACGACAAAAAGTAAGAGATAGGTTATCTTGCACATATAGTGCGCCACACTTCGTTAGCTTACGAATCCCTGGTTGATAATTTATGTTAGCAATTTAGGACACACTAAATTGACCAAACAGTACTTGTGAGGAGTATTGTACTATGATTGTTACATGTTCTCTATCATTACAATATACAGATAGTTGGGGGTTTTCGGCTATATGCTTTCCCCATTACATACTGTGTTGATATGTGTGCTTGACTATTGTGTTTATGTGCGCATGCGACTGTTTCTATTTCCGCAAATTGATGATCAGTTGTAGAAGAGGTTATGTATTATGCATGAAGCTTAAATAGTGTGTAATCAGGATAATCTCGGTGAATAATTCAGCAAATTATTCAAATTTATACATGGTATCGAAGCGAAATTGATCATCGGATCTATTATAGTGATTACAATTTATTTCGGTAGACAGAGTCTGTAAGTGGGCCAGGTAGCCTCTGGATCCATCCTTTCCCTGAAAGGTGATATATCCAGTAAATGCCCATACAGTCGATCTCTTTGCTAGAAATACTTTGTTCTCACAGATCGGAAGCAGTTGAGTTTTGAGATGGTGGAATTCGAATTTGCAACAGAATTTGGAATTTGAATTTGCAGCAGTTTTCTTGGTGCCAGAGTTGAAATGTCTTTCAACGGATTGCGACTGGAATATGCCCTTGAGGGTAGTTTGAAATATGTTGCATGGAAGGACAAAATGGAGGAGGTATTAGATAATAACGGGCTGAAGGAGTTCATAGAAGCTGAGATTCCAAAGCCTACTGATGCTGCTCAAGTTGAGGCTTGGCAAAAGAAGATGGAAAAATGTCGAAGGATTCTGTTGGAGGGTGTGAAGGATCACATTGTATCCAGTATGCATGGAAAATATTCTCTATAATTGATGTGGAAAGTGCTGACAGATTTATTCCAAAGCAAGAGCGACCAGAGGAAGTTGGCGCTCAAGGATAAACTCAGACACATAAAGATGGAGAAAGGTGACAGTATGCCGAAGTACCTAACGAAGTTCATCCAATGCAGGGATGAGCTGGGAAGTGTGGGGGTGACTGTCGATGATGAGGAATTGGTGAGCTTGGATCTCCTTGGTCTTCCGAAGAGTTGGCATGCCTATCAGGATTCTGTCAATGGTCGGGAGAAATTGCCAGGATGGGAGCGACTTTGGTCAAATCTTGTGCAAGAGGAGATAAGGCGGAATACCAGGGACGGATCTTCATTAAAGGCATCTAATGAAGAAAATTGCGCTTTGGCTGTCAAAGCAAAGAAGGGGAAGAGCAAGAAAGCTTCTCATTCCGGTGCGAAAGGCAAGAAGCAGGACATGTCCAAGGTGAAGTGCTTTCACTGTCACCAGCATGGACATTATGCCACAAATTGTCCGCAGAAGAAGAAAAATAAGCGAGGGCTGGATACGCGATTAGGAGAGGCCTTAGCCTGCGCGGTTTGGCTGGATTTTCGCTGATCTCATGCTTGGTCTCAAGTGTGATGGGATCGGTATGGTTCTTGGGCAGTGGTGCGTCTTTTCATGACTAGAGATCGAGATGTTTTCGAATCTAGATGAAAAAGATCTTAGTGCACATCGGTCAGGCGATGATAGTAGATACAATGCAACCGGTATCGTTACTGCAATTTTCTTTAGAGAGTCGTAAACCCTTCGTATTGAACGATGTGATGCATGTTCCAGGATTGAAGAAGAATCTGATCTCTGTGGCAATGTTAGAAGACGAGGGGTACGATGTTGTCTTCAGCGAAGGAAAGGCTTTCCTGCACAGTAAGAAAACTGTAGAAACCTGGAAGATAGGGGTTCGAGTCAAGAACCTTTATCAATTGCATGTAGATGGTGGTGCAACAATGGCATGCAAGGCTGAAGGAGTGGTGAGCCGGGATGATGGCGAGCTGTGGCACCGGAGATTGGGCCACCTTCACCATAGAGCTTTGAAGATACTGCAGCAGATTTCTACTGGGCTTCCTAAGGGCACCCTTGCTCAGTCAGATCAGTGCAAGGGGTGTACCTCGGGAAAATTTGTGAAAGTCACCTTTCATGAGAAGGATAGTCGCGCCACGACGATCCTTGAGAGAATTCACACAGACGTGTGTGGACCTTTCTCAGTAGCATCGACAACAAAGCACAAGTACTATGTGATCTTTGTTGATGATTTCTCTTGGAAGTGTTGGATATTCTTCATGCAGAAGAAGAGCGAGACATACTCAAAGTTCTGTGAGTTCAAGGCGCTGGTTGAGAAGGAATCAGGGAAGCATGTGAAGGCTCTTAGGAGCGACAATGGTGGTGAATTCATCTCTGTTGAATTCAAGGACTGCGGCTCTGAAGGGATTCGGAGAGAGCTCATAGCACCTCATAACCCACAACAGAACGGGGTTGCTGAGCGGAAGAACAGAACGATCGTGGGTGCTGCACGGGCGATGTTGCATGGTCAGGGCCTACCCCTTCACTTGTGGGCGGAGGCATGCAATACTGCAGTATATGTGTAGAACCATTGTCCTCACAAGATACTTGGCATGAGTACACCGAAGGAGGCGTTTTCTGGTAAGAGGCCTGATATTTTCCACTTGAGGATTTTTGGCTCACCTGTCTACATGCATGTGACGAAGGACGCCAGAAAAAAGCTAGATCCGACCGCAGAGGTTGGGATATTTGTGGGGTACACTGATACGCCCCACAACTATCATGTGTACTTGCCAGACAGTTGCAATACTGTTGTGCAACGGGATATCAAATTTCAGGAGGAGAAAGCCATGAAGTGTTCGCTTGAGAGGGAGCCACACTTGCATGTAGATGAGGAGCTATTAGTTCCTAAGGATGAGCTTTAGGATGTGGATCAGCCATAAGAGGAATTTCATGAAGTGGTAGAGACCACTCATGCAACGCCAACCATCAGAGGGCGAGAGCGCACTACAGAAGCTGAGCGACTGGCTCAAGATGCAGAGAAGGTTGTAGGACCACCTACAGCACAACGTAGATAGAGACAGTCACCGGATCGGTACACTAGATACATGGCTCTTGTGAGCAAATGCGTCATGACAGAGCCATCCTCTTTCGAGGAAGCTATGGAGGACCCCACATGGGTAGATGCCATGGTGGAAGAGTATGATTCGATTGTCAGAAACAGTGCATGGGAGATTGTCCCAAGGCCGGAAGGAAAATCAGTGGTGGGTTCGAGATGGATCTACAAATTAGACGAGGTGGCTGGCGGGAGTGTGGAAGTACAAGGCAAGATTTGTTGCCGAGGCTTCTCACAGATAGAGGAGATCGATTATGAGGAGACTTTTGCACATGTCGCAAGGTACTCTTCCATACAGACGATCCTTGCTCTCTCAGCGCAGATGGGGTGGCACATTCATCAGATGGATGTGAAGACTGCGTTCCTCAATGGAGTTATTGAGGAGGAGGTGTACATAGAGCAGCCTGAAGGTTTCGAGATCTTCAGCGGTGAGTCGCATGTGTGCCGACTCAAGAGAGCACTGTACGGGCTGAAGCAAGCGCCTCATGCTTGGTACACATGGATAGACAGTTATTTCACTGGAGTTGAATTCTCCAAGAGTGAGGCAGATCCTAACTTGTACGAGATTGTGGTGGAGGGGAAGTTGCTGATCATTGTACTGTATGTAGATGATCTGATTTTGACGGGTGATGAGCTGTTGATACTTTCATGCAAGGAGGATCTTGCTAGAGAGTTTGAGATGAAGGACTTGGGCCTCCTTCATTATTTCCTGGGATTGGAAATTTGGCAGCGCAGTGGTGGATTGTTTGTTTCTTAGGGTAAGTATGCCCGGGAGATACTGGAGAAGTTCAACATGCATGACTGCAAGCCTGTTGATACTCCTCTTCTGGAGGTTGGAGGAAGGAGGATGCTACTTCAGCGGAGGTAGTGGATGCCACTGTTTATCGACAGTTGGTGGGGTCGCTTATGTATCTGGTCAATACACAACCCGATATATGCTATGCTGTTAACCAGCTTTCACAAGCTATGGTTAAGCCAACCAAGCTCTTCTAGAAGGCAGGCAAGCATGTATTGCGTTATCTTAGAGGCACATCGGGATATGGATTGTGGTACATACAGGAGGATGAGGTGAAGCTATGTGGCTTCACGGATGCAGATTGGGCAGGGAGCCCAACGGATAGAAAGAACACATCTGGAGGTATCTTCAATATCGGGTCGACAGCATTTTCTTGGTACAGCAGGAAGCAGAGATCCGTGGCACTCAGTTCAGCAGAGGCCGAGTATATGGCAGCAAGCTTGGCTGCATGCGAGGCTATATGGATGAGGAAGATCCTGGTCGGGTTGTTCAGGTCACACTTGGAGCCTACTGTGATTTATTGTGATAACCAGAGTTGCATTAAACTCTCGGCTAATCCAGTATTTCATGATAGATCCAAACACATCGACATCAGGTACCATCATATCAGAGATTGTGTTCAGCGGAGAATCATGATGCTTTCATATGTTCCCACGGGGGATCAGGATGCCGACATCTTGACGAAGGTGCTCACCAGGAGCAAGTTCGAATTCCACAGAGGCAGGATAGGGGTTGCAGATAATCCATATCTTGTTGAGAGGGAGTGTTGAAAATGAAACAAGATGATGGAGCTTAGTGAAATGAAGTCGCCTTCACTAAGTGGGCCCGCAGGCTATTTTTGGCACAAAGTCTATTTTTAGACTATGTCTATTTTTAGACATATGGATCATGGTCTATGAGTTGCAGGATGCTATTTATGGATGATTGGTTGATTTGGTAAAAATATAAGGACCTCTATTTTTAGACATTGGGCGGTTTCTATTTTTAGACTGCCGGGCTAAAAATAGAACAGTCAAATATTATTAACCCTTAATAATATTTAGACTATAAACATTATCTTATCCTCTTGGAGCACTTCAGTTTGATGCTTGGATGTGGCACATGCAGCTGACAGAAGGAAATATGCTTTTCCTAAGGTTTAGTTGAGCTATTGCATGGTTGACTTCAGTTAAAACTCATGTGGTAGAGTTTGGTGGAGTTGATGAGACAGTTGGTGGAGTTGTGTTCGGTTTAACTTAGTTGAACTAGTTGTTTTTAGTCCAACTAATAAATACACTAGTGATGAGTGGTGTGAATTAATTATTAATTAATTCACTAATTATTAACTCATAAATCAACTAAATAACACATCAGTTAACTACAATTCATGGACAGTTTAGTGGAGACCAGTGTTAGAGGTGGGTGAAAGGGTGAGTGTGACTATCAGTTGTGACTATACCTATGCATGAGATTTGCACACACATTGATGGAGATTTCCAATGAGGATTTTGCAGTTGGATCTAGGGGGATTCGAACTTGGACCTCATTCATTCTCATCTTTGATTGCGCAGTAGAGGCAGGAAAATAGTGGAGGAGATTTGAACCTGTGACTTGTACAAATCTGAGCTAGTTTTGTGTGTAACTTTTGGAGATAGTACTGAGTACTTGTGAGGAGTATTGTACTATGATTGTTACATTTTCTCTATCATTATAATATACAGATATTTGGGGGTTTTCAGCTGTATGCTTTCCCCATTACATACTGTGTTGATATGTGTGCTTGACTATTGTGTTTATGTGCGCATGCGACTGTTTCTATTTCCTTAAATTGATGATCAATTGTAGAAGAGGTTATGTATTATGCATGAAGCTTAAATAGTGTGTAATCAGGATAATCTCGATGAATAATTAATCTATTATTCAAATTTCTATAGTAAATACTAAAAGCAAGAAGAAATCTTCAAATAATTATTCTCCTATTATAACTTTACCTGATTCCCCGAAAGGAGAATCTTCCCCCGAAATTTCTGCGACAAAATCTAAATCTGGTAGTAAAAACAAAGGGAAGAATAAAAAAAAAAAGAATTCAAAAGAGAAAACTAATAAAAACGAATCCAATGACGAAAAATTAAAACCTCGCTATCCTTGTTACATTTGTGATGAGGATCATTTTACTAAGGAATGCCCACATCGAGCAGAGGTTGCGAAATTCGTTAAAGGTTCACAACAACCAGCTGTCTTGAAGGATCCTTTTCCAACTCAAGATAGTAAGATGGTTGGTTCTACCTCAAATTCCTCAGAAAATCCTATCCTAATGATGTCTCATGTATGGATTGTGACGCGATCTCAAGATTATGGTAGTAAGAATCCTGTTGATGGTAAAGAAGTAGAATCTTCTAATGCAAACACATCAACTACACCTCCTCCTATTTCTGGTCCGCTACAGATCGAGAAACCAAATCCAGACTTAATAATCAAACCGCCTGTGAAGGGTGTTCTTCGTAAATCAGCTTTCAATCCACATGCGAGAGCTACTCAGAATTACAACATTGTTGAAGATTTAGCTATTTCTCCTTCAGTAATGTCGGCTTTGGAAGTGCTGCAGTCATGCCCAGCACAACGTAAATTACTTTTGTCTGCCATAGGAGCTGTCGATGTTTAGGATTCAAACCTTATAATCTTCCATTTAGAAAATAGTACACCTCGTCTACCTCATCAAATGGCTTTCGAAATTCTAGTGTTAGTAAAAAACAGACCAATCTTTCAGACTGTGATTGATGAGGGAGCTTCAACGTGTATTATGTCAATCCAATGTTGGAAATCGCTTGGTTATCCTACACTCAATCAGTCTCTGATAGTTCTAAATGCTTTTGATGGTCGAGGTTTCCACCCTTTTGGTATTTTGCAGAATTTATCCATAGGGGTCGATGGTAAAACTGTAAATCTAGATGTGGAAGTGGTTGATGCCCCTCTAGACTACAACCTTCTTCTGGGTCGTAGTTGGTCTTATGCTATGACTGTTGTTGTTTGTTCGGTATTTCGGCTCATAAAATTTCCATATCAAGGAAGGATCGTTGATCATTTAACTTATTTTTCTTCTGATCTAGCCTCTACAGAAACAATCCAGCACGTTGGTAAAGCGGCTATCCCTTACAAGGATGTTGGAGTAGGTTTGATTAAAGATTCTGGTTTACTAGGAACTTTTTCCTTTCCTCCTCCTAGCGTATCGCCTTCTATCGCAACTGTTCATATGATTTCATCAGACACTGTTATGTTTGATGATCCTTGGGCCGTACCTTCCGACTCTGAGTTAGATTCATTTGATGGCATGATGCCTTTGATTCCATTTGAAATTGTGTATCAAGCTGTACAATCACTTTCTGACCCTTCTTCAACCAAAACTGATCCAATGAATGGGATCCATCAGGAATCACTTTCTATATCTAGTTCAGCCACAATGACATTTCCTGATCTTGTTCATACTGATGAGCAGATTCATGAACTTTTGTCTATTGAAGATTTACCATGGGAAGATCTACGTCATCGATCTTTGTTTTTACCTGAGCTAGATCATTTTGAAGATGATTTCGCTTCTATTTTTACTACTGAATATTTCAGAGAACCGCAGAATCCATTGCAAAATCCTGATTCTGAGTTAAATTTGGAAAATATCTCTCGAACGATTCCAATTGACATTTTAGTAAGACCAGGAATAATTGAAAACATTCATATAGGTGCTTGCTGTAAAGAAGATAAAATTCAAACTTATAAAGCCCTATTTCAAGAATTGCGTGATGTGTTTGTCTGGTCCTATGAAGAAATGCCAGGAATCGATATGTAAATTTTCATACATGAAATCAAGACTTACCCAGTTGCAAAACCTGTCTGTCAATGTCTACGTCGAATACATCCTAGAAACGCTGCTGCTATCAAAGTCGAAGTTGAAAAATTACTTCGCGCAAGCTTTATTTATCCAATTCCTTTAACGGATTGGGTATCAAATATTGTTCCTGTTACTAAAAAACAAGGAACGATACGAGTATGTATCAATTATAGGGATATTAATCAGCTTGTCCTAAAGACAATTATCCAACCCCCTATATCGATCAAATAATTGATGATTGTGCCGACAGTGAAATGTTTTCTTTTATGGATGGTTTTTCCGGTTACAATCAAATAAACACACTCCTTGCTGATCAGCCAAAAACAACTTTCATTTGTCCAAGGGGGCATTTGCTTATTGCAAACTACTTTCGGATTAAAAAACACTGGAGCAACTTTTCAAAGGGCTATGTCTTACACATTTCATGACATTAAGCACATTGTGAAGCCTTATCTCGATGATTTACCTGCTCATTCATCACGTAAGGCTGACCATATCACTCATTTACGAGCTATCTTTATGAGATGTATGCATTATCGAATTAGGCTGAATCCACACAAAAAACAATTATGTGTAGAATCGGGTCGCTTACTGGGATTTGTTGTTTCGAAAGCAGGCATACGCATTGATTCATCGAAGGTTGAAGCTATTGTCAATTTACCTCCTCCTTCGACTCTACGCCAACTCCAAAGTTTGCAGGGGAAAGAAAATTATTTACGTCAGTTCATTCCTAACTACGCCGAGCTAACAAAGGGTTTTACCCAGTTGCTGAAATAGAACATTCCATTCTTTTGGGATGAGATCGTTGATCGATCTTTTGATGCACTTAAACACGCGTTGACCCATGCACCATTATTACATCCTCCTAATTACAACTAGGACTACATTTTGTACCTCACCGCCTCTCATTCCACAATTGGGATGGTTTTAGTTCAGGAATACGAATCTAAAACTGAACATGTGATTTACTATCTTAGTCGAAATCTACATCTGACAAAGTTCAAATATACACATGTGGAGAAATTGGCCTTGGCAGCTATTCAAGTTGTTCAAAGATTTAGACACTACATCTTATTACACAAAACCACAGTAATTTATGACCGTAACCCTATGATGTACATTTTGACCAAAAAATTGCTAGGTGGCAAGTATTCCAAATGGATAGTCATCCTGCAGGAATTTGACTTGGAGTTTGAAAAATCCAAGGCAAAGAAATCTTTGGTTTTCGGAACTGATGTGTGTTTTTCCCTCTACTCATACTGAAACTGTGGCAGAAGAGCCCATTGCAGACGAATCTTTGTTTCTTATCAGTACTCTTGATCCATGGTATGGGAATATTATCGTTTATCTTTAAACCCAATCTTTTCGGCTTGAAATCTCACGATCTCAGCGACGGAAGACACGTTTATAATCCCAGCAATACAATATTATTGGTGATACACTCTATCATCGTGGAGCGGATTCTATTTTCTGACGTTGTCTTACTTATGAAGAAGCTGAGAAGGTTTTAAATGACTTCCATTCTAGGGCATGTGGCGGTCATATGTCTGTGTATGCCAGAACCCAAAAGATATTTCGCGCTGGTTATTTCTGGCCATCGTTATTCAAAGATTGTATTTATGCAGTCAGGAAATGCCACAATTGTCAACTTTTTGATCATAAGATGTGTGCGCCACCCGCTCCTCTTCACCCTATAATTGTTGTCGGTCCTTTTGCAAAATGGGGTATTGAATTTATTACATGTAACCCTCACTCGGCCGGGGGGGCATGCATATATTATCTTAGCAGTAGATTATTTTACTAAGTGGGCCGAGGCGATGCCTACATTTTCGGCTGACGGCAAGACTGCTGCAAATTTTGTATTCAATCACACAATTGCTAGGTTCGATGTTCCTCAAGCCATTATTACAGATCATGGAAGTCATTTTCGAAATATCATGATGACTGAATTGATAGATCAACTTGGCCTGCGCCACGATAGTTCCACTTCGTATTATCTGCAAGCCAATGGTCTGGTTGAAGCCATAAATAAATTTTTAGTCACTATGATCAGACGAATTATCGGTATTCATAAGTCGAATTAGAATTCCATGTTATTTTCAGCACTTTGGGCATATCAAACCTCGGTAAAAACATCAACTAGTTTCACTCCCTTTTAACTCGTTTACGGTTTGGAAGCTGTGTTGCCGATTGAATGTGAAATTTCGTCTTTGAAATTAGCCATAGAATTACTTCCAGCTATGTCTGAAGAGGAGAAAAGTTTTTTTTACTTGGCTCAGCTAGATGAGAATCGACGAAATGCTGCAATAGCAAACGAGGCTCACGTCAAACGAATAAAAGCTCAGTATGATAGAAGTGTTACCCCTCGAAATTTTTCAGAAGGAGACCTAGTCTTAGTTTATGATCAAGCCAAAGATAAGCTAGGAGCTGGAAAATTCATGCCTTTGTGGCATGGTCCCTTCATTGTTAAGCAAAAGCTGGCAAAAGGGGCCTATGAGCTGATAGATTTTAACGGTGTCCCTTTAGATAAACCTAGAAATGGGATTTATCTAAAGAGATATTATGCTTAAACATGGTGTGGAGATTTTATTTAGATTAGATTTTTTTACTACTGGTGTGTCTTAGTTTAAAGCATGCCTAGTTTAGAAGTGTGTTTTGTCACTATTCCTGCTTATCTGAGTTTTACTCTTGATATTGCAGATGTCGACGTCTCTTCAAACCTACGTTGGTTTTGCTGATGGTGCTTGTCGTAGTACACGGAACTTTTCTTCCGCAGCATGGGTTATTTATTCACCCTCTGATGAGTTAGTATCCATACATGGGGTAAGCCTTGGTCAAACAACGAATAACATTACAGAATACAGGGCAATGATTGAGTTACTATCTGAATCCATATCTTTTTGAATTCGGAGTTTGATTGTTAGGTTGGATTTTGAACTTGTTGTATTACAGCTCAACAGAATTTATGCCATTAGAAATCCTGTGTTATTACGGTTATTTTTAAGAGTTCGTCTCTTGGAACGTGAATTTGATTACATTGAATATCAACATATTCCAAGACATTTAAATACATTAGCAGATGCAGTTGCTTCTAGTATGATAAATCGACATTTGCAATAATCAAAACAGGAAATTAAATAACATTCATAAACATGTACACAGGTAGCCGATAAATAGTGATATATCATAGTATAGAAGTGTTTTCAAAAAATATATACATCATCTTCGATCATAGGTTGGAAACACCTTATGATCGGAAAAAATGGTAATACAAAAGGTGAAAAGTATGAGTCTACGACATGATCATCTCATCACTGATGGTGATCACGATAAGAGACCACTGCCCGAGCCACCCTACACAGGAACCTCCTAAAACGCCCTGGAACACCAATCACGTATCTCTAGAGTCAGACGCTCTAGGTGATGCTCTAAATCAGACAGGATCTCTGCTGATTGGCCTACTAGGGCTGGCGCGGCTGCAACTGGTTGTCTTCTTTCATAAGGCTGGAGATGGGCTGGTCGTCGTAGACCCACATCTGCATTCAAAACTTTTGTTTATTATTTTCAAGATGATTAAAAAACAAAAAAAACAAAAATTAGAGCTAGAAATTGTTGAAAATGATTTTACCTGATTCATCCCACTGTTCCCTTGCTGGGAGAGTCATCTCTCGGTCGCCGCGGAAATCTATCCCGGCATATGGAAAATCCTCTATATCGAAAAGTTGGCGTTCTAGCCAACGAAAATATGGAGGAAATCGAACAATCTCGACGCCCTCAATACCATGGCGGGCTATCAATGCAACCCAATGAACCATCCTAGGTTCTCGAGGTCGACCGACATCAACAGGAATGCTCTGCGGAGCTAAAATGGGGATCCTCTCTAGAGCAAAGGTGACTACAATGGATCCATATCCAAAGTTATTTAGTTTTCCATTCTTCGCTCTAGTTAGTTGGCCTTTTACATTGGCCAACATAGCTTCGCACCATTTGAAAATGGTGCCTCGAAAACAGTCTACAGCAATGCGCATCTGGGAACCGGTAGCCACATGTAGTGCTGCATTCCCACATAGTCGGTAATAGTAAATGCAATAACTTTCAGCTCGGGACAGATGATAGTTTTTATGTCGATCTGTTTGTCCCTAGGGTCTTCCTGATCATTAC